>DWTO01002022.1:0-14820 GCA_018244755.1 Jemadia pseudognetus
AGGCGACGGTGACCGCTTACCATCAGGTGGCCCGTCTCCTACCTTGCCAGGTTTAATTTATAATAAAAGCTGAGAGCAGATAGTCTTATCATTGAAAACAACGAAAGAAGTTAGAATGTTGTAAATTCAAATAGCTATCGAAATAGGGTCCATTATGATTTGTAAACTCATAATGTATAAATCAAAGCTCGCTATTCAAATAAAATAGGACAAGAATTTATTACAAGCTAATTTGAAAAAATTAAAGATTAAAACTTCCAATTCCGTATTTTTGGAGTTAAGTACTTCATTAATTGCGATTTTCAGAAGGAAACAATTTGTAACTTGTGCATTATGAAATCGTGATGTTCAGTTTGAGTTAAATATCGATCTATTAAGTCGTACAATTAGATTAAATATTCCTAGCAATTTGACGCAAAATGAAATCTCGTAACTTACGTTAGATACAACCTTGTTAACGAATGTAAAATTCCCTCAAGTCACATATCTAGCTAGTAAAACAACATTCGTAGATAAGTACTGAACTCTAGAACGTAAGTCAGTGAAATAAATAACGCATCAAGCGACGGAATACGCAAGACGATCCGTTGTGAGATGCGACAAGCGAACGGATAGAGTAACGGACAAGACGAAGATATACAGCGCGGAAAATACTGCTTAGTGAATAACTACACTTATCTTCATACGAAGAGTTACCGCTATAATAAACGACATATTAATAGAGTCATGAGTATCGATTACGGACATATACGAGTATGTATGTTTCTTCGATTATCTTACTGAGTCAAGATATCAAAAATTGAGCATCGCAGAGGTTGTAAAATATTAATAGTAGGTACTTCAAAATTACACTTTGTATGATTTGAATGCAGCAAGCCGAGGACCGGGCGCGGTGGCGCTCTTCGAGCGAGGCTTTTGTCCAGCAGTGGACTGAGATAGGCTGATGATGATGACTTGAATACCAACAATGAACTAGACTCGACTCCCCAAAACAAATAATTACTAGCCCATTGATGCAGTGGTTAGTGAATCTGACTGTAGCGGCGGGGGTCGTGGGTTCGATTCCCAGACAAAATAAATATTTGTGTGACGAACATAAGGATTTGGTATCAGTTTGGGTGTAAGAGAAATCTACATCTATGTATTTGCATATGTATATTTCGTTTATCAGCCGTCCGATCACTATAACACAAGCTCTCTTGATGCTTACTTTGGAATCAGATAGCCGGGTATGGAAACGTTCCAAGACATTATAGGTATTAATTTCGAAATTTGTTTATTTTCTATGGAATTTGAAACTGATACAAAATACAATAGGGCATTACTTTTCATAAAGCTCTTCCTCATTAATTTAGATGTCTGGGTGGTGCGCCAGAGCTCAGGTACAGACGACACGGCGGCTTAGCGCTAGTCTCCGCTACATGCGTGGATTTATGCACTGGGCTCCACGAGCGGCGTAATGGCAACACAATATCACAATGCAGGCACAGATTTATGCGCGGGCGCATCGCGGCTCGCACGCGGAAATCCCATAGTTATTTACCGGTTGCCGACTAAGTGAGGCAGATTTATCGGCCGCCGAGCCAGCGACCATCTCATTCCTGCGCTGTGTTTTGATGGCAAACCAAATCGCGCAATCCATCTACGTATATACATAGGTACGTGGAAACAAATTGAAACATCATTACAACATCCACTGCCATAGTTCCATTGCTTTCGAATATTTTAGTTCAACGCGTAGATTTGGATAATGAGTTCACGAAATGGAAAGTAGATATGTATTACAAGAATGCTTAGTATTTTATAACTTCAGAACTGACTACATTTCAGTCAGCCAAAATAGTATTTAACGTAGATCAAAAATGTATCTATATAGAAGCGAATTGAATATTGTGAGCAATTTAAGGCACTAAATAATTCCCGTTTAATCCTTCATCTTTTAGTTAACTTAATTTTCTTATAATCAAAATTTCCCAAACCCTCTACTCAATTTCATAGGACGTACTGAAAATATCAAACAAATGCATAAAAGCAGTAGCGCATGATATTCATAACAACATAAGGTACAAAAAGTGGAGATTCCTGAAAATAATTAATACCAGTAGATTGATGTTCATGAAGGCTGGTTAGATCGTGGCGTTATTACGGTCTTGTCTCGTGTCGTGTGAAATTACAGTCGATCGTTTGTCAAGAGCGGATGGCCCTCCGTGGCTTTCACAATAGCAATTTATTTATGAAGCTCTGCTGATTTTCATAAAAAAGAAACATATGACAACGGTAAGCGACATGAAACCTTGAAACGATAATGTTTACAATTCTGTAATGGTTACATTGGTGACGGACGGTGACAGATCTGCGGAAATTGTGAAAAAAACAAGTGAAAACGAAGCGTTTTAACATGTAAAGGGTTTCCAAGAACTCATATTACATTGAAAAAAAACAACTCAACTTATATCGAACCAAAAAACATAATAATTGACTAGATAAGGTTGCACTTGATAAGAAAAAATGAATTGCACAACTCACAACAAACTAAAATGTATGTAAATCAATCTAATTAAAAATAAATTGCTAACAGTAAATATAAAATTGAAAGATAACGAATAACGAAGATAGGGAACGCTCAATTACAAGATAAAATGTATACGCACTTACTATTTATTGGACGGAGATGGGTAAATAAAGCAGTAACAATCAATTTCACCTATAGATTGACGACCGTAAAGGGGATGTCACACCGAGTATTACATATATTACGGTCGCGTCTAAAATTACACTAGCCCCTTTGTTATGTGGCACTGTTACTCACACCGTGATACAACATCATGATTAATCTCATTAGACCCCACTTAATCAAATGCAACGGTCATGCAGATTATTAGAAACATTATAATATTCCATATGCCTGTTATTCAGAATACATTTTAAATTGGGAAGACTAGTAATTAAACTATGCAATGGAGATGTAATACATAACAGTCATTTGATGTTAGTGTATAACTACGTATAAAAAAATGAAAATAACGTATAACTGAAAAAGATGCAGAACTCTAGACGATGCTCCTCATCACATTTGTAAAAACACACGCTGAAAATACAGATAAATAAATGGGTTCCGATATATTTGTTTCAATTATTTTTGCTGACAGAATTTTTATATTCAAACAATACAAGTATTTCATTACTCACAGGTACCGCCGATAAGGTTCGATGAAGGAGTATAAGAAATACTTCCAGGGAGACAAGATGATGATGATGGAGCAGATGATAGCTGCATTATGGTCTAACCTGTGAAAATAGAAAAGCTACATAGAAGACGCGACCCTCCAGAGATACGTCCGACCGCGGTTATTAATCTCATTAGCACGGTCCTAATCGAATACAAGTGGGCGTGAACGAAACTAGACGAAGCGTGCGAGTGTGACATTGGGTTCGTTAGGACAATTGTTAATTTTCTTACATTAAAGTAGGTACCTATCACGTAACGTTGAAATCCTTGCTGCCATCATCCTTACAAAAAAATGCATTTTAATCATTTGAGGTTTTTTTTGTGCAGGAAAAAGAAGTTACATAGTGAGGAATTCTTAGAGTGCATCATAATGTTCAACCCGCATATAGTCAGCGTGGCAGACGATGCCCTCGGTCCCTCTCACTCTGACCGGAGATTCGTGTAAGCAATAAAGACCCACATAAATTTATAATTTATTTTAACAATCATAATATTGCAAGACGACGACCGCCAAACGTGTCATACGTTTAAAGGAGTGTTATGGCGGTTATTTATGGGCCTGTTCAACTGACGGGCCGTACACGTCAGAGCTGACGTGGTAAATCAACTGTAGTGTTAATTTGCAGAAGCTTCCAACACATAACAAGCGTCATCTATCTGCCAATGTAACAACTACGTTGTCTCTGACGGCGCACGCCTCGACACTCGCATAATGGTTGGAGAGACATGATGTAGTCATATGGTTGACTAAACACGCAGATGTGAAATATTTTCATTGAATGCGTTGAATTCATTTTAATTTATGTAAGGAGTATTCAATTTAATTTGAAGTCTACTGGATCCTTATTTTTTTCCGAAATAATGTGTCCGTTCAAAGATTGCCAATTAATGTAACGTACCTATTGTTTTAATAAATTTCACCATTACAATATACATCAACGGTTTCTTAACATTCGTCAAAGTGGTTATTATCATTACCATACCATATTTTCATTCCCGTCATACCATATTTTCATTCCCGTCCTAAACAATTATAAATTAATTCAATTGCGATAACAAAATTGTCACAAAACGTGCAAGGTATTATTCTACATAAATATTCAACTTAACCCCACAGACCACTGTGCGGGGCTTGACTTACGGCCACATTACCGCGACACGCTTGACGCATGTCCAATTATTGCACACAATCTCCACACGGGCGTAAAATATGAATGAGTCGTTGTGGCCATTAACGAGCGGATGTGAGACTCGAATGGGAAAACTTCGCAGGCGACATTGCATGTGGACGGTAGTGTTAAGGAAATTCTATCAAGTAAGGTACAGGAAAACATTCTCCCCAAAAAAGTCGTAAGTAATATTAAAAACAGACGATAGTGGAGATAAATGCTATCAATCAATACCGTGGAAATAGCCTGCCCAAAACCGTTATAAAGAAAATGTCGACAGAAGAATAGAAATTAATTCAAAAGCATTTATCACACATCAAAACCAACATCTAAACGCTAAGTAATTTTCTATGTCATATACAATATAATAAGAACACAGAATGTGGTTATATTTTTACTTCAATATATAGGTAAAGCCATTGGAATATAAGTTTACATGTTCTCATGAACGGTTACTTGAGCCATTTTTCATAGGCGATGTGTGAGAGTATAATAGGATGCTAGTCACTTTGAAGGGACGATATAATGTTGCCTGTGAATAAATCGTAGACGCGGCACGCCGGTAACAAATGGAGCGGCCGGGAAGAAATATTGCAAAAACTGTTTAAAATATCGCCCGCATTGTTACGTGTAACGTGAGATTGTTATAACGACGCCCATGTTTATAAACTGCCTGAGATAAAATTGTTCTAAAGCGAAAATTGTGTTTTTCTCATAATAATAACATTCTTGCACAGTTTTGTGTCTGACGGTGTCGAAACGCACCGTCGCGTCGTCCACTTTACTTGGCATCGGAAATCTGAAACTGACAACACGATTTCTTGTCAGTGGTCACAAATTCGTTATGGTAGAGAAATAGAGAATTTTAATTGGTTCCTGTGTTTACAATGTGTATTAAACAATTACAGAGCGTACTGTACATTTATAATTTGTTCCAAATTAATTACAACATTTTTAATACAATTGTAGTTAGAAAGACTCGAAGTTATCATTCTTATGATGTACTATATACTCTATCAATAAATTAGGCGTACTTTTAGAGCCAATAAATATGTAGATGAGCTTTCGTATTTCATTTTTGAGAAACATTATCTCGGGAACGGCTCGTCAATGGCCGTTGTGGATAAATGGCCGCCATTTGTTCCAGCTGATTGGGCTCTGCAAGGGATGTATCTTGCTTGATTGTTTCCGAACCCTTCGCGACTCGACGAATAAATGAAAACTGCGATGGATCACAAGCAATTTCGCGATAGTAACGGAATCCCTGTAATATTTCGTTGTATCTGAAGTATCTGAACAAAGCTAAGGTTTAGCCCAAGATCGATGCTGGCGGAACGATTCACAAATCCTCTATGTTCAATTTGTTAAAGGCCCACGTACGAGTTAGTCACCTGCGTAGACTTTTACAAAGTTATATGCATAACAACAAATGAAGAGCTTTTAGGTAGAACGTGTTAGGTGGCGATGAGGGTGCGAAGTGACCACGTGTCGTAAACTATAAGAAAAGGCAAATCAAAGGAATACGTACATCTATTGAGAAGAAGTTACGAGACAATATATTTACAAATAGTAACAATTATTTTTTATACAAACTCAGCAACGCGTATCACTAATAAACCACGGAAGAACCATGGAGAGAAGTAAGATCCATGCATCTCCATGTTGCGGAGAAAGACCCTTCACCAACAATAAGAAAGTACTTCGTTTCATAAATTCACATGGAACTGAACTTGTTCTTGTGCACGAATTGTTTGTGTTAGTTATTTAATAACAAGGCTTAATATTAACATTATGTGAATTTCCAGAATACATATTGTTATAAACTATGTTTGAAAACACATGTCCACAGATAAAAGGAGACTTGAACAGGGTCACCATATTCATTATTTTTTATTAATTTATTTATTTTTAGGTCCACGAATACAGAGTAACACCAGAACACAACGCACGGTAATTTCTTAGTAGGTAAATTTCAAATAAAATGCAGTTTTCGTGATTTTTTCCCACATACGTTTATTATACACATAGATAATGTTAAAACTTGCAAAGTTACTGATTTTAGCAATCTTATCTTTATCACAACTATAATATCTATATAAACGTTTCTGCTAAGACTCTTTTAAGACTAGGTACTGGTCATCCACCTAAATCGCAATTCTTCTGTAAACAACATACGAGACGTTAGCCGATTTAAAAGTACGAAAAATGTTAGGCCGGATAGTAATATAAAAATGTAAATAAATTCTTTATTCCGTTACAATCCACGCAAGTTGACACAGCCGATATATAAAGCAACATCCAGAATAGATAAATGCAAGAGATCCCAAGCAGATAGTCCGTTGATTTACATAGTACAAGACGACGGAGTACGTTGTATAAGAAAGCGCTTTATCAGCGTAATTACGATTAATGCTCATAGTTGGGCAAGCAGTGTCCGGTGTGCATGCGGGTTGACAAAATGTTGTTGTTGAGAGTGGACAGGGACCGGGGACCGGTAATCCGACGGGCGAGACGTTAATTAATGAACATTACTTAAACCGATTAGCGGCTGGACCGCCCGCGCGAACGCGGGCGCACGCCGCAAGACGTGGGCGAGAGATGCGTCGGTACGAGGACTGGCCAATTCGAGGAATTGTAAGATTAGAAAGTAAATAATCAACACTGCAGAGAGCAACACGTGAAAATTATATTGAAGCTTTTGATTTATGACAGTAATATACATAGAAGTTGTACTAAATCGCTATAATATAATGGAGTATCAGAATTTGGTGACAGTACACTTTTCAAATGGTTGAAAATGTCAACAAAATATTATAATTTTGAGTTTAACGTTAATTTACTTAATTTTTTAAAACTGTGACAAAATACTAAAAATATTAGTTACTTTCTTCATTTTAAAATTCTTTACAAACTGGCCGTTACATACGAATTGAAATTGGCAATAACAAAGAAACCCTAAACTAAACTAATCCGTTGATATTAATTTTCTTTTCCAGATTTTTTAAAAGTCCCAAGTTCTGGAGAGTTCTTGAGGAAGCTTATTGCATAACACATATGTATGTACCTACATACATATGAGATGTCATTAACGTCATAAAAACCTAGTTTAATGGTAAGGAAAGAACGTATAAAGAGTAATTTTTTTCTTCTCCCTTCGGTACATAACAGGAGAAAATCAATGATTAAGAAATCATAATAACTGCTACATAGATTATATTGACCTGAAAATATGTCAATCCGCTGTCGCATCTCCATTGGACGAGACCTTATAATCATTACGAGTCGAGCAATACGGAGCGGTAAAGATACGTACGTCGCAAGAAAGGATGTCACGATCTAACATAAGCCAACTTGATAATCCTGATTTTAAATCATGCAAATTTAAGCACGAAATTGTTAAATAATGACTTAAGTAAAACATAATAATAAAAAACTAAAGTAACATAAAGTAATTATGTATGTTTTTATCATACCATTCCATATCTTATTTTAATATTCTATGTAACATCACGCCTGTCATCCACGAAGAGGTAGGCAGAGGGGTGTTGTACACTCCCACGTCTCACCAGTTACGTTTACGTCCCACTATGGAATAGGTGGTGAGCCTATTGCCATAATATAATATTCTAAATTTGAAATGATCTTATATAGAGTCTCTGCCGCGGCCTTGCCTTGCCCTATAATCAGCGGGAGCTCATACAAAAGGACCTCGTATTGATCCGAAACTAGTCGGGTCATCTCGAAAAAGAATACGCGAAACAAGCCGGTACATATTTAATAATGGGATATTAGAAAAACATTTATTTATTTGTTCAAAAGAGGATTACCATAAACTACTTAATAGTTCTGATCATTTGTAGGCATCCGAAGGTCGTGAAACATGGATTACCTGTGACCGCTCCATTTGTTACACTTTCAACTTGAGAAGATGCTACCCTGACCACTTCGTAAGCAGATTAACAAAACTTAACCGTAACAACATTAATAATAAATCGACATCGGAACAAAACTCGACAACTCCTTAGGCTTAAGAATTGATAATTAAAATTATTTGTAAGGTTAATGGTTGATCCGATAAGCATTATTCAAAGGTTGAAGTGATTGAGTGATTCGGATTACAGCTTTAGTTTAAACGAAACAAGATTTTCGCCCGTGTGTACACTTACAATTGTAATAACGATTTCCTTAATGTACATATGTATGTGACACCTGTTTTAAAGATAGCGATAAAAAAATGCTTTAATGATGAAGGTATGTATTTGTCCTAATAAGATCTAAAGTATATTTTCAATTTCACTAGAAATAGCTAGTTATATGGGTATAATTGAACATAAACAAATAAACCAATATTAAAATTAATTAATGAAATGCACGTCAATAAGTCAATGACACTTCAGATCATTCATCAATTTATCTTCAAAGCTTTTCCAAATTGTAAAAATCAAAGTATTTTGGTAGGTATATAAATATAAAATAGAGAAACAGTACAAATTCAAATCAACTCACCATAATGAAATTCAATGAAGCACAATCTGTGGCAATTAATAAATATGTACATATAATATGCAATAGAGATGCAATGATTTACAGTATCTTAAAATGTAGAAGATAAGCCCCAGATACGAGAGGTGTGGTAGCGGGCGGGTCCGTAACGCGAGAACGGCGAATAAATAATACACGTTTACAATGGCAGCGGTAGTAATAATATATTGTCTTAGTGCTACGAACGATCTTTTGATCTTTCGACTTTTGGTGCCGGATTTGGATACAGCTAGTGATAAGTTTCTCCGGAATACATAGGACAGTCACGTATAAGCCTTTGTACATTACAAATATTGGCTCGAAATTTTACTGCTTTAAATTCAAAAGAGGAATGTATTGGAAGATATTCAATTTATGAAATGAGATCTTAACTACTATATATGCTTATGCCAAAAACCATCAAAATTACCATGATTCGGTCAACCAGAAACACTAAATATAGGTATAGGAATATTATAATGTCCACAAAAAAGACCCACATTAAAAAACTAATAATGTACATTTAAAAACACAATCCTGGGGGATTTTTCAACGAGCTTGCTATAATAGCGTCGTCAATATCGGTATTTAACGACAGCGATAACAAAAACTCACTAAACTTGAACCGTAACAAGCTATCAATATGAGCGAAACAATATTATGTACGTTACAAACATCAGAAAAGCAAACAGACTTTCTAAAACAAAAGATATATCACAACAACTTTCATCCGAGCTCACTTGCCGGGTCGAAACAATACCGCTTTTATTCGAAGGGATCGCAAAATCAAACAATGTACCTGTCAATACACGAACACACGTGAGCCAGGATACATAGTATCTGCATCTCACAAGGGCTCTCGAACTAATCGAACTTCAACTTTAACACGTGAAACATAGGAATGAAGTAGCGGGCGTTCGTGTTTTTAATCAAGTACAGTAAAGAAGCTCACAGATGTCACGACTGTGCAACCTCTCAATTTCCGAGGCGAAACCGCATCAAACGATTATGCTGGCGGCTACCGTTACATTCAACTAGATGGTCGACCCCTACTGTTTGCTTTCTCAATATTTCGAATTTGCATTCTTCGAACAGAAAATTATTATTCTTGGAACGGTTTCGAATAACGACGAACTTGTCAAATTGAAACATTCCTACACGTTACATCTTCTTGTATTAGTTTTGTTAGAATAGTCGCGGTGACTTTTCTGATTGCTTGCAATAGTCGTGGTGACGTGGTCTCATAAGACATTTATTGAGACAATCCTGATTTACCCCAAGATCCTTCGTCACTTTTCTCTGCTGGCAGACAGCTAGACGGCGGACCACCCGCAGTTTTTTATATTGGTCGATCCACCACACAAGCGCTCTGCCTCACGCCCTGCACGTCGAGGCAGTAATTATTGTATAATACAATGTGAGAAATGTTACGCCTTTGTGCATATCCTGTGAATTCGTATCGATGTTCAATTTCAGTTACGACGATTACAATCGCATTAGCTTTTAATTGCATTCTAAGATTTCTAATATTGAACGATTCCTCATAAAGTTTTTTCTGTTTTTACCTTTGGTTATCTTTTAACCATTGTAACATATTATGATGTAGGTACCTCTATTATCATCATCAGCTTATTGCAGTCCACTGCTGGATACAGGCATCACCTGAGGAGTTATGCCCATAGTCCTTACGCAGGGCTTGCGAATTGGGGGTCGCAGAACATAGCTTGCCGCACCGCCTCCGCTGCAGCCCTTAGATGGCCAGGGCATCAAGCTGTGCCCAGGCAGACCGCGCCTACCACGCTCTGCCAGCGCCGTCCTTAGTCATCTCTTACGACACCCCGTATCCCGGCACGGTGTTGGGGAATGCATTCATACTTCTCCCCGACAAGGACGTATACCTCTATGGTGACAATTATTTTATTTATTACAAAAAATATTTTTTTAACAACAATAGTGATAAATATATAAATAGTAGGATTATTTTAAGTCACTATTACTCATTTCCACACTTTACTCTATACAGAAACTATGCTATTTTTTTAGCAACGTCCAAACTGCCTTTGTTATTTTCATACAAATTGCTCATTTGCTCCAAAATCACATGGAATCACGCCTACTAGTATTATTTGAATCACGGTATTAGAAATAGACGCAATAAAAGTACCGTCAACAAAAACGCTATAAACAGTTTACAAGAGCAAATTGAGATCAATAAATCGATTGAAGTGTAGGTACTTCTGATCTTGTAAAAGCAAATTATCCAAGGAAACATTTATCGGCACGGCGCCAATATGTAAAGTTGATAATACAAAAAAGATACATAGCAAGCCGTTGTGAAATCCGCGTACATTATTGTATCTACTGACACCCAGCGCAGGGGAGAAGTCGAGGTTGTCAGTAAAAGCGTATCTCTTACAAAATTATAAAAAAACCCTACAATTACACTAGGAAATACCTAGAAAACGAAAACTATTTAACTTTAATAACATCCCAACAAAGCACGGTCTGAAAGCAATCCGTCATTTTATTTTCAACTTCAATTGTTTCTTACATATCCTTGTCAATACGCAGAATTTAGAAGAATTTATAAGCAGGCACATAATAGGGTAACACGGATACATTTTCAACTAACCTATTAATAGAAAACATTTAATTGATAACATCACACCAATCAAAAAATAATAATATATTATAAATATTAATTGTTTGGTGACAGTTAGTAGAAGGCCCAAGAAGGGAATACTTCCCATAGAAACATGTTCAATTTAAAATTCACTCCTGGAACAGACAAAAAATAGGCTACCCGATGAACACGGGCGCATTATGCGGGCGTGCGGCACGACCTTGCTACCGGCTACTGACGACGTGGCGGGGCCGACCAGGTACTCGGTGCCCGCGAGGTTCGAGAGCACTGAACGTAGGAGCACCCACGAATTCTGTGCTGTTAAGATCGCAGTACAACAGTTGATGCGAACATTTGCAACGAACATTACCGTTGGCTGGACGATTTACACGGCCACTCCATTGACAATCTAAATATTTCGTACTTCATCTTACTTCCTCTCAATCTCTCTCTCTCTCAATAAATCTGGGATTTATATTATTATCACGTCTACAATACACATGAAAAAACTATCAATATGTACTTTGTATTAGATAGTTTTACTTCATGAGCACCTACTTTATGTATTGTACCAAGTGTAAGAATCATGTTTGTCCGTACAAAGATCAACCAATACCTCCTCTGTATGTTGTTAGGACTACAGACGTTTAGTGGGCCACTTAAGCCTCTGCTGAATGGCACATCAAGCTGACTCTCAAGTCGTCTGTAACATGGCTTGTGAAAGTGCTACTCAGTACATTTACACCATCCTCCATTCACTACTTAAGGAATGCTGGTAGCTTTACCCGGACGGGACTTATCATATGTATATAAATATATGTTTGTTATAGTTATATACGTTAACACATTTATATCTAACACCCATCAGGATGATAAGAGACTAATTGTATTCTTGAAATAAACCAAATTAATTCGCAATTAATTATTACAACATATATAGCCCATTTCGAAGTTGGAACTGTTAAGTACTACGGAGTACGCTTTACACATTGTTTGTGCGACGAATGTGTCATTTATAAGATGGCCGGTTAAGTTATTAACATTGGATTAGTGAAAAGCAACACGTGGGACAAATAACAATAAAAGAACATGTACAAGAAAAATGACGCTTATCTATACTATCTAATAAACAATGACTTATTAAATGCACTTTTTACCAAAGGTGCACCTGTACTACCAGCTTATAACCGCTCGCACGGTTCACTTTAATACATGCAACATCTAACACTTCAGCAGGAAATCATTTCCACACGACCATCGCCACGTATAAAATCCTAATAGATATAAAAGATATTAATCACCGACCGTTCATTTATCCAGAACATTCACACGCGGTCATAATGTATGCAGCGAAGTGGATGCGATGCATAGATTATTATTGCCTTCGGACCCAGTTAATGTTTAGCGGAAAATTTACGGAGAACATCGCTGGGGTACGTAAAATCCATTAATACGGCATCGCTCCGGGCGAGGCGATAAAACGTCCAACAAAGACGATAATAGGATCACGGATCGAAACGGGAAGTTATTTACTGGCTAATCTCCATGCAAATATTATACGAACAGTGACACCGGGTTCATTAAAACTTGGGATCTGCATCGGCGCCGTAACCCCGAGCTAAACACACTCAACTATCCTTTTGGCAGTGTAATTTACATTTACAAGGTATCTAAGGGGGCCGCAATAAATCTCATCGACGAATTATTATAGCAATTAATCGATATCGACACGTTTTATCGATTAAACAACAGTAAAGCGAAGTGAAGAGACGCTATAAAAAGCGGCGTGGTAAAATCGAGTTAAAATGGAAAAGTGCGTCCTCGGCATATAGCGGGAATATTTGTTGGCGTCATAAAGTATTTTATATGCATAGTGGTGTATTAGGGACGTTTGTGTTCGGCCTGAACACACACATATGCACATGCCCTTACATCATCGCCGAGATCATTGTCCACTAGACCTGACGGCGGAATTTAAAAAAAAAAATAGAACAAAAAGTTAACTGCACCTTTGCACTACGAGGAGAGTCATGGTTTCAAAAGATTACGTCACAATAAATGTCTTCACGTCATTTTGAAACTAGCTTAGAGAATTTGTACCTAATATAAACATTTTGCGATCTACCGAAATAATGTTTGCAAATAAAATTCTTTAGTAGTAAACTAAGACTATTAAAATGATTTAATTATTACAATGCGGAAAAAAACATGCATGAATTAAATCAGAATAATTAGCAATAAAGCGCACTTTAGTTACAATATCTATATTTCGCTTACTTATCTCAGTGCTACGTATTTCTTAGTATCAATTTTATAACTATTACATCGAACACATAAAACGAATGGGAGTTTAGCAGTATAGAACTTTTACAACTGGAAAGATAAATCAAGGGGAATTATAAGCAAATCTCACACGTTACTGCCTTAAGAATATTAAATATGAACTAGAAATATGTGAGAAAGCCATAAACATATTTTAGCTACATCTTTACTGTCTATCAATTTCGATAATATTATAGAACGTTAAATATTAATGAGGATGAAAATATTGTGTTCAATTTATTTAAATTCTGTCTTTTTCAACGCGAACAAAACTGAATCGTTTATAAATGACAAATTTATTAAAACTCTCTGTATTTGCATAACAAAGCCGTGACAAGTTTACAATATACTTATACATATATTTTGTATCAGTGTTTGGGTGTGAAGCAATGCCATGGAGTGGTCAGGTCTCGGTAAAAGGAGCTTAGATAGCTATTCTACCAGCTGGTCTGACGTTCTTAAGAAGACAGCGCGATTCAGCTTCATTCAAAAGCCGAGGAGATTCAGCTTGATTCAAAAGCCGAGGAGATTTGCGATGATTACGGGAAGTCTTATTATGCTTGATATATTCGTATATCAAGCATCGGATAATGCGTATATGCATAACATACTAACCTATATGTACATATATCTAGAAGCACCTTAAGCTCCTCAGACGCAAGCGCCTCGCACGACATCGCTCCGGATAAAACATTATTTAATAGGTACCGTCTGTAATGTCACGGACGCGTTGGTGAGACACCGTATGCATCCAACTTTCGTGTTACAATTAACTTAATGACTTGTGTTGTAAATAAAGGTCGAGGGTGATTTACAAAAACAGACTGCAGATCGCGCGACAGATTTTAATCTTTAACCTTAAATGAGACGAACTACCATAAAGGTATTACACAATGACCGCCACGTGATATCGTTCCGTCGTAATGTAAAATGAAAAGCGAATAGCAGTAACTACG
>DWTO01002023.1:0-14818 GCA_018244755.1 Jemadia pseudognetus
ATAGGTATTATGGGGGTTCTTCGGAGTCTGTATATGTGGCCGGTGTATGGTCATAGGCTCACCACCTATTCCATAGTAGAACGTAAACGCAACTGGTTGTACATTCCTCTGCCTGCCTTTTCGGGGATTACAGGTGTGATGATGTTACGGTATAAAAGTTCAAATAAATGAAAACAATTACGCAACATAAACAACTATATCCTCTGTCACCAATTGACGAGCAATTGACGTTAGCAAATATGTAGTTGTCATACATACCTCATACCATATAATGATATAATGTCGATACCTCCGATATAAGGATCTTCTATAACGTCACATAAAAGGATTCGCGCAAGAGAGATCGGAATAGCGGGCACAAAACTCTAAACAGAACTGCCTGAAAGACCTCGATACCAAATTCCGATTTCGGACGACCAGATTCAAGCCGTTGTATGATATAGATATGATAAAGACGGGAAGTTATGTTGTATATCGTATAATTGATTATTTAACAGCAAGTTTGGCTTTGCGAGTCATATGAGAGCGCACGTCAGGCGTACTATCATTGGTCCTCGTACACGAATAGGTACGTCATCATCACAAAATGTACGATATCCCATTATCATGTTATAGATATAATTTGCTATTTTATATTATTTTCGAAGAAACCCGTAAAATTCATAATACAATCACGAATTAAACAAAGGACCCACGTAGCAATGACTAAAATTACTTCTTTTTGAAGAGAAGTCAAACTGCTGGCTGTTGAAACTTATTAAAAGTTGGAAGTAAAACAATGAGGGTTTTGAAACTGAAGCCTTACATAGTTTGTTTGGTTTAGCAATTTTTTGCAACATTTTTAATAACAAGCAAGAAGCCAGATTTTTATTTACGTGATACCTCATTGCGCATATAAAAACCATTTGCAATTAAAGGACGTGGCAAAATGCTTAATATTAGTTCACCATTATGAGTATGTTATTTTCATGAAGGCTAGGATTTTTCTTATAACGACGTACTTGATTTATTTGTTGGTGATGTTCATTCTTATCAAGATGGATGTGTTTCAGTTGTAGTGCTTTATAGAGTCTTTGTATAGCATTAGAGTTTCTGCACCTGTATAAGTATACCTTTAGAGTCCTTGTATCTGCACCTATTTTGGATTGTGTTTAATAGTTCCCATGGTAATTTCTGTCTGCCACTTCTTGTATTCCTCTGTCGGAATTATATTTTTAGTTAGAAAACGAAGTAGTCACATCCGGAGTTGGTATTTAAAAAGCAGTTCCTGTAGCCCGGGACCAGAATGCAAGCTACGATATTTCCTGTCTGTTGTATGAGGCAACTAAAAGGACATTTGCAGGGTTCCAAGCTGTTAGAGTGGGAGTTGGAACTGTTCAGCTAACTATCCCGAGAAGGACGACAGTATTTGTGGATGTATACTGGCGATGGAACCGGAGGGCGTGAGATGACGTAGCATGTCTAGGGTTTCGGTGCGTACGCTAGAGATCCCGAATTCCAAAGTGTATAAGGCCACTGAGGGGTAAAAATCCAACAAGCCGATATTTCTCACAGGTCAGTGAATATGTTTTGAAGGTTTCTCCTCCGAGAAAAAAGTTGATCATCAGCCTATTTGCAGTTTACTGCTGGAGATAGGCCTCCCCTAAAGGATTATGTCCATAATCCCCACGCTGGGCAAGCGGCTTGGGGATTGCAGAGCACAGCTTCTCGCAGCGCCTACGCTGCTGCCCATAGGGGCCAGGTCATGTAGCTGTGCGTAAGCAGACCGCAGAAAAAATTTATGAATATTCAATTTCCAGGCATCTAAATATTGTATTGAAATGACGTTTAAAATATTGTACCCGAATGAACAGACGCATATTTATTTATAACAATGAATAGCATTTTCGCTAATACTCGAACCTTGTAGAAAACTTACTTCGTAAGTTTAGCAGTATTTCTAAGAGGTTTCAACATACCTATGTAGATATATTTTAACGAAACTATCGCGTGGTGCTAACGGGCGGTAATAATTTACTGCGCGAGAATGAGACTTAAAAGCTTTTCTTGTTGAAAACCTTGAGGAGAATCGTTCGTTTTTATGTAAGCGAGTATTTATCTCAAAAAAACATTCATGTAAAACTTCTGTTTAATTTAATAATTGTATTTTAAAAACATAATTTTACAAGTACAGCTTCTTGATATTTGGTATTATAGATTCCGAAAGTCTCCTTAAAAGTTCTTTAGCTAGAAGAAAACAATTTTATACGTTACTTTAATAACACATGTATTTCTAAGAACTATTTACTTGGAAAAAAACTTATATCGGACTACCAGTCAAACGAGGTTTTACTGTAATTTGAATTTGAAGTTACGTTTTAATTGCTATAATTTGACTGCCTCGTCGCTCGTGTTGGTTGCAAGTGCGACTGTTAATCAAGAGGCTCTGGATTCAAACCCGGGTCGGGCACTTTTGGATTAATAATAATAACTTACTAAAAGTGTATGAGTAAATTTAAAAATGTCAGACGAAACAACGTAATAGTGTATATGGATAAAGCAAATTTATCGTTATCATCATAACAGCTTATATTATTCCACTGCTAGATCTTTTCGTAAGCCTGCTAGGCCCTTCTGAAGATACGGTGGAATACTCGGTCCTTAGTTGATCTTATCTAGCCTCTATCACTCGCCTTTATTAAGGTTATCGGTACAAAGGGTTAGAGGGCGACCCACAGTCTGTTTAATTATTCAAGTCAAGAGTGAAAAGACACTTATTAGACTAGCGTGCTATATCTTAAGCTGTATCCTATTTTTCATTCGGTGAGATTGAAGTCAAATGCGAGCCTGCTAATAAATACAACCGATTAATGATTTTCGCTCCAAAACTCATACTGGCCACTGGCCCTTCCACATGCTAACTCTTTGAGCTATATAAATACAATTTACATTTTAATCATTTTTATATTTAAATATTTATGTATGTACATATGTGTTTGTAAATTACATTATTGTACTCGTACTACAACAGACATTTTGCCTCTTTATAACATTCCATTTGCGCAAACAGTATAATAATAAATTGCAGTTGCGTAAAAAGGGAAATAATAAATATATTTATTTACCTAATTATAGAAAAATACTTACCATTACTTACTAAGTGTCAATTTAATGAGAATACAACTACGCAGATAAAGTAGTAACTGTGTCTACCGACGATGTTCATAATATGAATGTTTAATACACACCACTATTTCTATTTGATTATATTGCATTTTTAATAACTAATAAAGAAAACAGAACAGTTTATTGTCATTCTGATAATTCACTTATTTTGGGGAGGATCGAAAGTGAGTAAGATAGTCGAGCTGACCCCTGGGAGCCGGTCGTCCGTCACGTAACACCTCTGCGCTATTCCACTATGCTCGTAAGTTCGCTCGCTAAGCTTGACACTAATTTAATAACGTGATTTTTCGTCAATAGACCGACCAATATAAGAATTTGATCATGTTTTCGATATAATACTTTTGACAGGTGATTTATATATAAATCTATCCAACACAGAACTGGAGTCATTGATATAGCTCAAAGGATTAGCTCGCTGAAGTGGCAAAAGGCTCGGCATGTTTGCCGAAGATCAGATAACCGGTGGAGCAGGCGAGTTCTGGAGTGGAGACCGCAGCTCGTCAAACGTAGTATAGGAAGCCCTCCGGCCAAGTGGGATGACAAGCTGCGAAAGGCTACAAGCAGATACTGGATGCGGCAAGCCGAGGACAGGGCGTGATGGCGTTCTTTGAGGGAGGCCTATGTTCAGCAGCGGACTGAGATAGGCTGATGATGTGCTGTATGAGAAGCAATCGTTCGTTAGTGAAACATAATCACGGTGATAAATTATTCTGTTGTGTTTTATACCATGTGTTGATTGCACATCTACATAAAAATAAAAACATGCAAACGCCTGTATTTCTCCGTAAAGGTAAGCAGACGAGTGTAGTACTCTCATTTTTCTTTGACTGCCTCGTTGGTCGTGTTAATTGCAAGCGCAACTGATGATCAGTAGGTCCTAGGCTTAAATCCCGGTTGGGCACTGTTGGATTTTTCTTATTAGAATATTTCTAATTATGGCTCGAAGTCTGCATATGCGCCTGGTGTATGGCAATAGGCTCACCAGGTACTCCATAATGGGAGGTAAACGTAACTGGTTAAGTGAGGGAGTGTACTGCACTCCTCTGCTTTACTCTTTGGGGATTACAGGCGGATTATTAGGAATCTATTGCTGTTCACAGGACACAAATCCAGTTTCCGTGATACTACTGGAACTTTTAAGTTAGAAAAATTTAATACCTAGCCTACCATACCTAGCACTTGCAATAGATATACCTATAATAATATTATGTAAGTACAGACATAAAAAATTAACAAAGAAGGAACTCCAAAAACATAATAATATACCAAACAAGATACAAAGGTATTGCTCCAAAAGTTATTTTCAAATAAACTTTTACGGAATCCCCAATTTAATAGAAAACAAAATATTGCGGAATGTTTAAAAATGGAAAAAGAATTGAGAAAAAAGAATTACTAAAAGCGTATTACATAATGTAAGGATACTAAACACATATTGAGATTGGGTCAGGGTACAAGTATGATTTATGCAGCATACAATATGTTCGTTTCGCGAGATCAAGTTTAAAAATGTTGGATATACCAGCGTTATCCAACATCGAAGGGTGAGGTTGGCATTTGGCTGTTTCCGACCGAATCATCACTTTATTTCCTACTACTTTAAGAGATCAGGGTCAAAGAGTCGTGAATTTTTGTCTCTTAAAGTTTATTAGGTATTTTATTGATACCCCTATTGTTTTGACTGCCTCGTTGGCCGTGTTGCTTACAAGCGGGATTACGGATTTGAATGTCCTAGGTTCAAAACCCGGGTCGGGTACTATTGGATTTTTCTAATTTAGATTTTCTAGTAGTGGCTCGAAGTCTGGGTACGTGCCCGGTAGGCTCAATAGGCTCACCACTTATTCCATTGTGGGACGAAAACCTAACTGTGGAAAAGTGGGAGTGTACTATTATCCTCTGTCTACCTCTTCAGGGATTACAGGTGTGATCTTAAATCACTACAAGGATACCAATGAAGGGATTTTAGTGAGGTAAAAATCCCACATTAATCGGTAATTCTCTCAGAATATCGGGTACCTTGTGTAGTTTTCCCCCGATACAAAAAAGGTACTTACGTCTATATAATATTCAAAAGTTGTACCCTAAATGCGTATTGTTCAAATTGTCTGTTTAGGTTCAGGGATTTCTAGACCCTGAGATAGTGACTAATGTATGAAGTGAGAATATTTAGTCTAAGTCTAACGTAACGCGATATTACTATTCTTACAGTCATGTTGGAGATAGTTCACTGAAGTCTTGGGTGGTACTGGCCAATAATACCAGAAAAAATATCATGACGTTTGTTCAAATCAAGCGGTTGCTAGCATTAAAGCGAGAATGTCGGTCGCCGTCAACTGAACGAGCAAAATAAACACGGTTTCTGTCTCACCATGCACGATTAACGATGGGCAATGATCGTGGATGGCACTGATCGATTATGTTACCGTGCGAATGCGGTTAGTATGGAAATGTGAACTAATAAATACATAAGCTGTTCATGTTATGGCTATTTAGATGTATGTTGTGTATAAGTTAGGTTTTGTCTCAAATTTCAAGTATATTCGAATTGCAACGACTATCAGTTTCGATTGTACGAATGCCACATATCCGCTGGGTAAAATAACTTAGTCAATAAATATGGCATAAACTATAGCACTTAGTATACGAATAGTTTTTATTCGAATGTTATGCATCAAACTTGAAATAAATTCGCCATCAATTGTACGCAACTTTATCCAGTGGAAATATCTCTTTTATTTCATTGTTATTTTGTAGTGGAACCTTTGTTGTGTAAGTACATATATTAAAAATGTTCCATACGCTCGCTTTCCTTAAAAGTTAAAGCAAATGCCTAAAACTGTAAGGTTAACAAGTATTTGTTTGTGCGAAATGGAAATGTGACGAAATGAAAGTTTTTTTTCATGTGCCAAAAACGTGATATTTGCTTCGAAACTTTTTGGGCATTCGCTTTGAGACCAACATTCTTTTATTTTTGAATCGTTGACCGAGATAAAACAGAACTGAATTGTAATACGACTCTCTTAGTATAAAACGCAGTGTTAGATGGTATAAAACCCATTGCATTAACTACAAACAGTTTGTAAGACAAATAGGTCGTTGCTAGAAACCGATGGAGCTATCTGACCTAATCTGACCTAAGTTCAGCACTAATATGACACTATTTTTTAAATGTATTTTTTCATGAACTTGCACTCTTTTAATGAATATGGCTAAAAGTTTTAAAGCTTGTGTCATACATTGCTTCGAATAGTTTTATAATAATGAAAAATCACGTCTACTCTGCTATTACAAAATTGACAAAAAATGGTTATTTACATTACATTAAATCACGGGTGCCCGGATATTAGGTGAATAAAATAAATTAATGTTATCATTCTTCAGTAAATAAAAAAAATGTCGCTTGTCTTAATTTATAACAGATAAGGATGAACTTAGTTCTGGCCCCATTGTTACACTTCAAGGTTGAGATCTCAAGGACGGTGTGATAAGTCTATTCACAATTGCCGTAGGCACCATTATGTAAGATGGGTCGGAGCTGACTTAATTTATCGTCGTTCGGATTGCGTGTTGCATTGTTAACTTTTGTGTTCAGTTAAATTATGAAGGGAATTTTGACTTCACTACAATTTGAATTAAAAATCGAGTTTCTAAGTTCGTTATCAATTTATGTACTAAAAGTTTAATTAACGAAATGAAAAGCAGTTGTCTTGTATTTTTTTATGCACTGCTGTACTTTGCTCTGCAGGGGAGGGCGGAAAATTATATCAATTCACTCTTTTACTAATGTTCCAACTTTTTACATAGGGTAACAATATACATATTTATGATCTCTCTAGTAATTAGAAAATGGTTACAGACTTCTCACATGTCAATACTAACTTAATATACGAATGGCTAGCTTATAAAACTCACACAATCGGCTGCTTATATCAATTAATGTTAAGATGGAGCTGAATTCTAAGCGTCGCCAATCGCAACAAACAGGACCACAAATATACAGCTACATATCTTTACATGTCCGTGCTCCCACTTGAAAACCGAATCTCAGCCAACCACAAAGCCGATGTAGACAATAACAGTCGTGTGTTCGGCTACAGTTCAAAGAAAGCAGTAAGATTTATAACGTAGATAATTAATAATAACAATATTTTGACATTCACCTTATATGCAGATCTAACTCACAGTCGCACTGATTTATGTAACAATCTGTGCAGTAATATAGACTTAAATTTTTCACAAAACGAGGAAAAAGACATGTACCTACTGTATGATTAGAAATGCAAATGCGCCTACAATCAATTACATACATTATTATTATAAATTGGTTTCATACTTATATCAAATTTATAAGTATACATACGTACATTGAATAAATAAATAAGAATATAGTTACGAATCGATCTAGGCAAAGAAAATTTAAAGCCGTCGAAATGTCAAAGAATTCAAAGGATAGCGAAGTATTCTTGATTGATTTAACTTTCTAGTATATTTAAACGAACTGGAGATGTTTAATTATGAAACTCTTACAAATAAACTTATCCTACTGGTCTGTATTGTCTGTAGCTCAATATTTGAAGTGGAAACATACCTTTGTCGTTACAATCCCTCTAAAACGAGCCACAAGATAACGCACGTTCTTTCCACTGTCGTGAATTGGAAGGGTTATTTTTTCCTGCCCGCCGTTGTTGATGCATTTGTTTGAATATTCTTCGGTGTCTACATAATATAAAAACAACCATGAGAGAAACGAAGTACGTTTTAAGTTATAGCGCTTTCTCAAATGGAGCGTTTTCATCTTTGTGTTTGAGTATTTAGAAGTTTTATATGTATAATTTAGTTTATATCAGATAGTACATGGTGGTTATGGAAAATAATGTTACATCACAATACATAGTTCTTTGGATAGTTGTCCGCCTGTATTGTTAAAATCGAGGGTTCGAGGTGTGCGAACAAAATACGTAATGGTCTAACAAGAGCAAACATTATCTATCCTTCCACTTCTACGAGCTTCATGTCTACCTGTTCCTATTAACCCTGTAGGCGTATTTTTGAAAGTATCTAATTCTTTAAAGATGTAAGTTGGTAAACATACGGAAGAAAGCGGGTTGTGTTTTAAACCAGACCTAGAAAAGTATGATACAACTAACCTTTTGTATAGGTCACAAAAGTTGTAAAGTAATCGTTCTGAAACCTTCAGTGTACAATACAGAATACACATTCAAACATATGTTATATGAACGGAGCATGTTTCGGAGGAGTTCGACCACTAGCACGTAACACGAGACTTTTATATATTAGAGATAATGCTCATTAACTGCTCTAAGTGTACTTATAGTTATAAAGTATACAGTTAGAAAGGGATACAGAGTAGTAGCAACACGGTAGAAAGGGGAATGTATAATGCTACATTATTTGTAAAGAGTCCCTACAGGCTACACGACGCTAGAGTGAAATTTTGTGTCACGAAGATTTTATTATTCCGCAATACAGTTGGGAGTGATAAAGAACTTTAACTTCTACTTTAACGTACATATGTATGTACATATGTGTATATATATTTCACTTCATCTTTATTTTTTAATTATTTAATTTATTAATTATGAAATTCACTACTGGCCGAGCAGTGGTCAAAATTCTAATTCAATTAATGAAATCTTAAGATTTGTAGAATTGTAATTAAATTTATGACATTTAAATTAAATTACACTATAAGGATTATCGGCGTATTACAAAGACTATTAGGTCAAAAATTTCTTCTTTGTGCTACTGTTTGACAGCAGCTGTTATGTTTGTTATTCCCGTATGAAAGTATGCTCCGTTCGAGCAATATTTCAAAAAAGGGTAGATACATATCTCTTAACGTATTGTGTATAGAAAATAGAAAGCCTACGTCCATGAAAGCAAATATTATGTTTTCATCAGTTTCTCCACTATGTTCTCTAACCGATGCGTGATTGCAAATTAATGTTGAAATCCAAAAATGACAAAGAAGTCAGCTCAGCAATGTTATAAAAATGGAAATGCCAATTAGTAATGTTTTCCCAGTTTTTTTTTTTGTATATATTCACTTATTTTTACCAAGCAATACCGAATCTCTGCTTTAGTGTAGTCAAGTCGTCAAGTCTTTGTATCATTTGATGTAGATAATTATCACAGTAGCTAATTAAAAAAATATTTAAAAGAATACGAATGTAATTCGTACAAGAATAGTAACTAAGGTTACCGACAAGTTCTCAGAATTAGCAAGTCGAAGTGGCAATGGGCAGGACCCATCGTTCGAACGACTCATAATCGATGGGAAAGAAAGGTCATCGAGTGGCAGCCACATCTTGGTTTAAAAAGTTAATGCTGATGATGATTTAAGAGAATACTATGTTATGTTTATAGAATTGACATAACTAAAATGCACACTTACAAAAATAAAAATAGGTGTATGTCAATAAAGTTACAACCGTAAAGAGATACCTTTACGAATACGGGTATATTTTAGAGCAAAACGAGGAAAGTCGATGGAAAAAATACAGAACTTACGAAAACGGCTTTTAGCATAATACTTCCTTGTTTTATCTCTACACGACAGAAGGGAAACGCCTCGTTTGGTGGAATTCATATAATGTTACATTGCTTGTAAATTATTCTCAGATCTCGTGAGCAGCATTGATTGGAATTCGTTTGTTAAATTTGACTTCAAAAGGCTTTCTGGGCTAAATCGTTAGAAGAAAATTTGATTTCGAAAAGGAATTCTTTCGAGGACTATATAATAAAACACTTTTTGTGAATTTTAAATGTACCGTAAGTCTTAACATGGCAGTCCTGAAAAGTAGAAGTGTGTGGGTGACTATCATGTACCAGTTACGTAAAAGATACCCATGGACACAAATAAAGTCAATTATATTAAGTGCGATATGGATTATTACAATGGCACTACATGGCACTACCGTTTTGCCAATGTTCTAAAATTCAAATAATCACTGAAATAATTAAAAATTCGTAACAAAATGATCCTTTACTTTGCGACCTTCTTCTAAGTAAGCAGTTTACCAGAAGTCTCTAAAATTTAATCTTCGAAATGTTTACTCCGAAATAATTTTATTACCGCAGACGGCGAGAGGTGATTAAAATGACTAATGTACAAAGGCAACGTTTCTTCGGCAGTAATTTTTGCAGCTTTGAACTGTATTTTAGTGATGTTCGTTGTTAATATGTGAGATAATGAACTGTGTTGAGCAGCTGGCTTCTTGTTCATATACATAGGTATTTTTTATTTAAAATGTAATGTTATTGTATACATGAGTTTGTCATAATTAAGTAAAAGGTACTTTACTTTCATATTATTACTTTACCTTTAAAACACTATTGTGTGTCCCCATGTTGGAAGGTTCGAAAAGATGATGTTGTCATACGATGCTAACTTTACGGATGTACAATTAAACAGGCCCTTATCCAATGCAATGATAATTCTAGAATGTTCTGGGCAATCGACATAATTCTAATTTATTTAACCGCGAAGGTAAATTAAACTAATCTCGACTATTTAAAATTCAAAATATATTGCCATTTAAAATCGTATACTCAGATTAACACTAAGTATGCCATAAGTAATTTAAATGATAATATAATAATAATAATCTCATTAGTTATTCCCTCACAAAGGGATCAATGGCCTACATGTATGGATACGTTACGGAGTAAGTGATTAATTGACGGATTGATAAAATGTCCAAAATGGGACCCAATTAAATTTACCGAGCTTTATAAATAACATTCTTCTATTGTGTGGAATAATAAGAAATGTTTGATTTTACAAAATCATGCTATTATTATAAAATTAAGATGCCAAGTACCTACGAGTAGTACTTATACGACAAAATAAAAATAAATCTTCGGTGTAACGATATTTAGACTTATTACTTACAATAATGATGAATTAAAAATAAAACAAAATCGTTATGTTATAACAATAGAATATAGGATCACCTCATATTCAAGAGTGGACTAACCCATTAAGTTAACTGAAGATTTGTAAAAGATATGGTTAAATTTTCCTTACTTAATATGTATTTAACACTTAAACCTTTAACTCTTTCTATCATCTTAATTTATTAAACTGCCATCAACACTTAGTCTTAAGTACATCGATTTGAACCCCTCATATAAACGCTTAAGTTTAGTGACATATCGTATTCGTAAGTGCTAATTAAAGTGTAAAATCAAGTCTGTTTAAGTCAAGAAACTCTTGAGGAAATTTCAAATATGCACATTTATCTAGAGATGTGCAGATTGCTAATATGCCAATGGAAATTTCTTTTTGTATACATTTGGTGCAATACGGTAGTTTTCATCGTTGTTTTGGTGTCGTTTCCAAGTTTAAATAAATGATAAGTATACTGAAGCGCGTTACTTGTATATGTTAAAAACTTCGATTGCCACATTATCAGCCTCAGATAAAGATCATTATTACGGCCAACAGGTATAGTCTTCAATATCTGTACTTCATTCTACCAGCACTTGAAAACTACCTTATACCTATGCTCTACTCCAGAGTTTTCTGCAAGATTAAGCTTCTGTGTAAGAAAAATTGTACCCACCTGTATTAACTGTGCCGAGAAGGTCGGGTCAGCTTAATCTTGCGATTGGGTTGGGGATTATCCCGGCTCTGAACGATGGATATCCAATAAATGGTACCACCGAAGAGTAGTCTACTCTCCATGAAATTGGCCTTATGTAAGGGGGGTATTGTATATTTACTTACCTTCTGGCGATAGATACTCTTTAAATACTTTATTACTAAAGAGATAATCCCGGCTAATCAATGTTATTAATTTTGTTACACGTAAGCTAGGAGATACAGCTACTCCTAAAGTAGAATCGGGTGCTCAATTCCGCCGAAAAACATTCAGTTAAAATTCAGGCTACGCAAATATACATAGAGGTAAAGAACTGCGTAAGCAAAGAACTGAGCTTTAAATTACATCTCATAATGCAACTCTACTCAACATTCTCATATCGTATAATAGAATCGTAATGTACCGCGATATCTTATACCTTTTTAAGTTTTGCCAGATTATGGGTGTACTACTCGGTGACACATTGAAGCGAAAACAATTGTCAGCTTACTTTTGTTTCTTTAAACGCATAGGAATGACATTCGCTAACTCCCTGGTTCCTCGCATTGAGCACGGTGTAGTTTGACTAAAATTGGAAAAATGAAAACCGTACCACTATGTACCGTAGTATTGGCGACCGCAATTATTGTACTACCGCGTCTATGGTGCAACATCGCCGAGATACCAGGAACTATAGAGGATAGTGTATCCAAACATTCAGTTTTCCTGCAATCTGTTTCGTCTACTGATAGTAATAATACCCGGCTACTCTTCTATTGTGGCTGGCCACCACGTTACATTACTGAAAATTTTAGTATCCACAGCACCATCTCAGGTCAGATCCGCAGTTGAAGGGGCCTACGAGTTTTTAATGTTCGCTAATCCACCGCCATGATAAGATGGGATAAGATATTGCTCAATCTACCTAGTACCTAGTGAGTAACTCCATCGCCTAAATCAAATAATAGCCGTAAACATTAGACTATAATATTAATGCGATATAATGATCAGTTCTGTATAAAGACATTGATTGTATGAAGAGAGTGACTTATTGAGAGTAGTTACAAAGTTACTTACCTACTGAGAGCATTAATATAAAAAAGTTAGCCAGGTCTGTAGGTGTACAGATATCTTGCATTAGGTGGTCTCTGTCTACCCGGTAAGGAAACTTGCGTGATGGTATAATGATAAAGTAAAATATTTTGCACTAGGTGCTGCCTGTCTGTCCATTCAGGCAAGGCGTAGGACAGCATGGTCACTTTTTGCGAATATGTTATGCTAGCAAAAGAGGACGCTGGACGGGTCCGAGAACGCGCCGACCCCACTCGTCGAAGGATACGTCGCGGCGGGCGTAGATAACGCTCTCAGGGGTGTCGTCCCTGTAGCTCGGGATCAGAATATGAGTTACGGTATCTCCTGCCTGTCGTAAAAGGTAACTAAAAGGAGGCTTCCACAGTTGCAAGCGGCTAGAGTGGTGCTCGACTCGCTCAGTCAGCAATCCCGGGAAGGATGACGATATGTGTAGCCATGTACCGTCGTGAAAATCGGAGGGCGTGGATTGAGGTATTGGACCTCCTCGAGAAGAGGGCCCACAGAGGCGCTGCGCTAGTAGGACTCCGGTGCGTTCTGCTGGAAATCCCGGAGTCCTCCTATTAGCTCCTATTAGGTCACCGAGGGAATTTTATTGAGGTAAGTCCCACATAACCCGGTATTTCTCCCAGGACACTGGGTACCTTTTGAAGGTTCCCCCCCTCGTAAACAAAAAAAGGTGCTGTCTGTCTATCCAGTGAGGGTATAGTGACCTGGCGTCATGGTATAATGATAAAATTATAAAATAATTAATTTTAATATCCATCACAAAACCTCAAAGTCCTTATCTGGCTTTTATGTAACTAAATATATTTCAGGCCGTAACGTTGTTTGGCTTTGAAGTAACGAAATATATTTAAGATCGTAATGTTTTTTGTGTATTTTGTTTAGAGTACAAAATGAAATTTACAATCATGTTTATTTTTTAAATGTAATGTCACGTTTGTTCCCTTCCTAATAGGCAGGTAGAGGAGTGTAATACAACGAAAGAAAACTAATTTTAGAAAAATAATCTATCTGTAAAAAGAACTTTTAAAAGAAGATAATGAAAGCGAATAATGCTCAGACAGCTATACAGAAAAATCAGAAAATTAAATTAATAATGAATTGTCAGTACGAAAACTAGCATATGTTTGTAATTCTGTGCTCATCTCTTGTTCTAATAAATGCGCTAAAATCAATCGAACCATATGGAACTGCGCTCAACGTGTAACAATGACACTTAAATTGTGGTTTGAAATCAAGAAAAGACGCGTAGTTTAATGCAATTTTGGTCCAAAAGTGAACACTAATAAAACTGTTTTTGTTAGCACGACATATTACTGTTAGCACCACAGATGTTTTGCTTTCTATTTCCAGCTGCTATCAGCAATTTTCACCCGAGCAGCTGTTTTCAATACACGCTAATAATAAACAGTTCTTTATGTTTTTTTCATATGAGTTTGATTATTGCTCATAGGTCACTTTGAATAGTATCACGTAGAAATCATTAAATGAAAACTGAACATTACAGTTCTTCATACACACAACAACGTAACGTAACATCATGCCCGTTATCCCCGAATAACATACACACAACAAACAAAATGAAATAACAAAACTCAATTCGAATGAAATTTCATCATACAAAGTGTGCCTGCTGGATGATTGTTGACATTACACTACTCGTATTACTTACTTTTATTGTTGTTTTGAATACTTGATCATTTTCACGCGATAGGAAACATTGATAGAAATTTCTTTGCTGATACACTCGTCCTTAAAAGCTTATACGACTAGTTCTGACGCGTTTATAGACGGAAACATTATATACTCCAAAGTTATATTACCTTTAACTGGATCTGGATTTTTAATAAATAAAAGTTGGTTGACCGCCTCGTTGGCCGTGTTGGTTGCAAAGTGCGACTGTCAATCGAGAGGTCCCGGGTTCAAATCCGGAATTTTTCTAACTTACAATT
>DWTO01002024.1:0-14815 GCA_018244755.1 Jemadia pseudognetus
TTGCTGCATTTTATTTAGTCCATGTTCCGCATATCATAAATAAATATCATGACACGAGATTTTTATATTAACTATTCATTAATTGTTAGGCGGTACGAAGTTCGCCGGGCAGCTAGTTTAAATATATTTGTATTGTAATGATCAATGAAAGCATTAAAACTGACATACAAATGAAACTTAATCGGCTGTCCAGGCCTGGCAGGACAGAACCTGGGTCTCGGCGGGCAGAACCTGATCGGCGGCGGCGCGCTGGGGCTGGTGGCGCCCAACCTCGGCCAGCTGGTGGCGCAGCGCGCCGTGCACCACGCGCTGGCGCGCCGCGCCGTCGACATGGACATGGGTCCGTACACAGCACTGTGTAGCCACTGCGCGACATCGTTGTGCTTAGTTTAAATCCCGGGGGAGTGACGTGGAGGCGCGCGTTTCGTTACCGAATTCACGTCGCTCAAATGAATGTATAATGAACTTTGAATCGGTTAGCTGGATGTGTTAGCTGCTATTCGAAGCGTGAAACATAATATTATGTGTATTGTAAATAAGGACCATCGGTTCGGGCTCAAGGCCAGCCGGTGAGATTATTCATGTTCGAATGTTTCACCATGTTCTAAATATGGGGTTTATTTTAATTAGTTAGACCATGTGCCCTAAAGATAAATACTTGATTTGATATGACGTGAATTATTTGTTGAACATTAGTGAAATAACATAAATGTATTGATAAGATGCTGCGTTTCACATAACAGGTATGTCGAACGTGAACTCGACGGGCTCGTCGCAGCCCAGCACGCCCAACAAGACCCAGTCGTACAGCGAGTACATGCTCTCTCTACAACACAAACTCGCTTCTATATCCAACAGCGTAAGTAGCAAAGTGTCATGCATGTTGTGCGACCTTGTCTGACGTGGTGTGTATAATATCGGTGAGATTTTTACGGCGTATTAGTATTATTGTTTTTTAATGTATTAAAGTTTAAGATATAACATGTGTACATTCTTCATTGTACATATGTATGTGTATTTGTTGTTTGTCTGAATATCAAAAGTGTTTCACAATTACCAAAGCCTGCTTGTTTGCTAGGCTAAATATAAACAAATACAAGAAATTTCATAAAGGTAATGAAAGCGATCAGGCGATATGGTTCATGAGTATGATAACCGTGTGTCGGAGCGCAAGTGAATAAGACGACTAAACCAAGACGGTGGCGTGTGCGCAGGGCCCCGTGTCGCCGCAGTCGCCGCTGGAGTACAGCCCCGCGCTGTCGCCCACGCAGCGCCGCGCCGCGCCGCCCGCCGCCAAGGTAACGCACGAGCCGCACGCGTCGCCGCAGACTGTCGGGCGGTGCGCGCGGATCAGCCCAGCTGTGTGCGCAGGCTGACGGCAACGACGGCGCGTTGGCGGCCGACGGCGGCGACGCGGGCGAGGCCGCGGACGGTGTCGAGAGCGGCGCGGAGGCGCGCACGGCGGCGCGTCACGCCGCGCGTCTGGCGCACCTCGACCACGAGCTCAGCAAGATCAGCCTACACTACAAGCACGCGCCGCCCAAGGTACCAGAATACACTCTCAATTACTCCCTCTCTTCCTCTCTCTCAAGCCACCTTCCCCCTACGTCCCTCTTTTCCCTCTCTTCCTATCTATTCGTCATCCTCTCCCTCTCATACTCCCTTTCTCTTCTCTCTCTACCTTACCCCTCTCTATTTTTCTATCTTACCCATCTCTATCTTTCTCTAATTGTCATACAATATGCGTACTCACGCATGCATAGAACGCCCACACCAACAGACGACAATTTAGGTATGTACATTCTGACAATACAAAAACATGTAACAGAACTTGAAAGTAACATTGGACAGAATAATACACAAAAGGAACCCTCAACTGAATAAATGATGTCTTGGCTTATTGTGTAGTTTGTCAAGTACTTTTGACGTTCGTTACAGGACGTGTACAGCGTGGAGCACGGCGCGGAGGAACACGACATGCTCGCGGCTACTATGAACGATAGCGCCGTTAATACTTTCGAGGGTAATACTAAAATACTACACTGATATGTTCTGTCTTCAGAATTGTTTACTGTTTATGTAACTGTTGAGACTGATATATAAAGTTGTATTGTACGTTTATTTCAGAGTTAGGGCCGGAGTGGGTGGGGTCCAGCGGCGGGCGCACGCGGCGGTTTCGAGTGTCGCACGCCGCGCCTCTACGAGAGTATGGACTCTGTCGGTTGCTGCCTGAACATTTACATGGTGATTTATTTTTCTGGGCATAGTGACGCCAATCTCATACTGAAGGTGAAGCTATATTAATAATAGGTTAAAATTAGGCCGCCTAGGTACTAAAGGAAGATTTAAAAAATGTATAGTTTTTATTCTATTTGTGTTTGGTAAGATAATAAATAATTGATGTGCTATTTCAGCGAAAGAGAAGCTAGAGATGTCACAGTCGCAGTTCAGCGGCGAGGCGGGCGAGGCGGGCGAGGCCGGCGAGGTGGGCGAGGGTGGCGAGGCGGGGGAGGGCGCGCTGGACGAGCTGTCGTGCGACAACACGTCGTGGGGCGAGGAGGCGGAGGGCGACACGTACGTGCTGACGGACGCGGCGCGCGCGCGCTCCTACGTGCTCACCGACGCGCTGAGCGGCCGCGTGGCCACCGTGCTGGACCCCGCGCCACAGGTACTGCGCCCTCCGCAGCGACACACCACGCTCGCGGGCACCTAGCCCGCCCCTTGTTGATATCCCGTACACATCCCACAATTATGGTATTCTTAAATGACTACCTATAAGTAAGTTCTGCCACGAAATGAGGAAGTAGTGACGCTCATCGATCGTTAAGTGGTGATTTTTATAGGATATTCTCCGGATAAAACCTTCTACCACCTTGCAGGTTATTAGGGAATAAGTAAGTAATAGTTGGTCTTAGTTTTAACATATTTTATATGTAACAATATTATTAATAGCAGTGTGTTGCTAACACTTATTATTACTTATTGTAGGCTGTTAAGTCCACTACGATATGAAGCGTACATTTATTGATTATAAATTTATGCTTCATTCAAATCTTACGAATATCATTTTACTAAATTATACAAAATTAAAAAATACGAAGTGAGTTGTAGAATTGACAAGGTAACCCGGTCGTTTCGATGCTTGTAGACCGAATGTAAACAAAGCCCCGACGAGCCGGCGGAGGAGCGCGACCGCAGCTACCTCGTGCTGGACCCCGTGCGCGAGATCACGTGCACGGTACTGGACCGCACGCTGTGCCTCGACGACGACCCGGCCTTCTCCCCGTTCGCGGAGAGGCGGTACCGGTGCTCGAGCGCGGCGGGCGGCGCGGCGGGCGGCGCGGCGGGCGGCGCCGAGCTCGCGTCGGCGGCGGAGGAGCTGGCGCGCTGGCGCGGCGCGGACGAGGGCTGGCGGGACGCGGCGCCGGGCGCGCGGCGCAGCGCAGCGGCGGGCGCGCTGCGCGCAGACCTCTTCGTGGACGAGGCTCTCACCGACAAAGGTCAGTCGGAGCTGCGGCTCCATCGCACTGCCTGTTGCAACGTAACATTTCAGCCTCAATATTTTTAATAATATTGGCATTGGCCTAAATACTTTCAAATTAAGACGGATTCAGATTGTCATCTTCCAATTTTTTGTAGTAGTTAATGTATTTGCAACCTTGTCGGAAATTTTCGAGAAGCTTCGAAAATGTCCGACTTACTGGTTGACCGTTGTCATTTCTCTCCACATAACCAGTGAGAAATGTACAAATCGATTCAAAACATTCATCTTGAGTTAGTGAAAATGTAATGTTCATTACTCGAATGGTGTACTGCGTGCAATATAATTGAGTAATATAATTGACCGTCGTGTAGGGAGTGTGTTAGAGGAGGTAAGGTATGCGCTGGGGGAGCGCGCGAGCGCTAGAGCGTGGCGTGTGTTGCAGCGCGGTGCCGCCAGGTGGTGCTGCTGGGCGTGCGCCGCGCCTCGTGACCGGCGGCGTGTCACCTTGTACCTTATATTTATTGTACGTGTAACATACTATATCTATATCATTACTCGTAAATAAAATATTCATATGTGATATCTACCATTGGCTGTTTCATTTCTCACCGCGGTGATTACTTCATGTGATGGGGAAGTTATTGTGACAGACAAACATTAAACCACAGAGCGTCCAGTTTGTGGTAAAGTTCATGGGTATCATACGTCGTGATAAAATACACATCGTACGCTAACAACAAACGCACTTAAATTAACAACGACAATACATACTATACATACGTACACAAACACGTGACATTACACTTGACACAACACGTGACAGAAATATAATCAAATCGTGAAATAAAGCCAGATGATTTCTCATTCACAGATATGTAGTACCCGAACTCACCAATAAAGTTAACGATAAGAACATCACAGCTACGTTACTGGAATGTAGCGCGGTGCTGTTTGAGTTTCCCTGATATCCTGCCACCTGTAACGTTTCATTATCCGAATATAAAAGTGACCTATATAATATACGTTTATATGAAATGTCAATTCGTCTGGCCACCGTTTTCGGCCGCCCTTATCCCTTTTGACTATCACACAGACTAGTTGGTGGCAAAGTTGCCAATTTCCTGGTAGACAATTATGTAACATCGTAAAGTAACATCACGTCTGTAATTCTCGAAGATGCAGGCAGATGAGTATACTCCCATGTTTCACCAATTACGTTTAGGTCCCGCTATGGAATAGAGAGCGAGCCTATTACCGGTGAAATTATTATTAGTAAGTCTAAGTTACACAAGTGTTAGTATCCGATATTTGAACCCAGATCCTACCAATCTGCAGTCGCACTAGCAACCACTCCATAATTTAAATCCAAATCTATGCCATCGATTCTTACGAAATTGACAAAATGATGAATAGGTAAATGTGACTCAAAAACAACACAAGTAGTAGGAATATAAATGATTCATATTCGATAAGCGCTAATTGTCGGTTTACAAGTGTGTTACGATAGCAGTTCTTATCAACACAACGATCTCTATTAAGGCGTCTTTGTTTAACGAAAAACTAATCTCGTCAGTGTTTTCCGGTTCTTCATTAGAAATGAAGTGATATACTTGTATCGATACGTGATAACTTTTATAATATATAAGAAATAAACATTTATGTCGTATATAATATAAACATAAATGACATTTTTTTACAATAAGTTATTTATTTGACGATTATAAAGATACAGTGTATAGGGATGTGAAAAATAATTATTATAAAATATTTTACTTTTATCATTAAAAAATTTAGTACGTTTATAAATGGGCATAATGAGTTAGTTTATTTTTACATGTAATTTTTCATTGCTTTATAAATATAACGGTATATCGAAGTAAACATTGGAGCATAACTAGTCTTGCGATAGCATATAATGCCGTGCTGTTCGGCACAAGGCTGCCGCAATCAGGCGCGGCTTCGTAACGCAAGAGATTAGACCTTGGAGGTGATCCACGTGGTGTAGCTGGCGACGCGCGCGCTGACGCCGGGGAACTGCGCCTGCGCGCAGCCGTTGCCCCACGACGTCACGCCCACCACCACGTCGCGGTAGATGAGCGGGCCGCCGCTGTCGCCCTGGCACGCGTCCTTACCTGCGCAGTACGTTACCGTTAAGTTTCTACCACTAATAAATTTACTTCTCTCCAACAACTTAGTTACGAGAAGTATAAAAGTATTAAAGATTGTTATCCGCGTCACTTATATGTATGTACTTAAAAGTTGGCTTATTGTACTTGGTGGCATCCATTACGTGCTATTATGGACATGGTCGTAAGAAGGTAGAGTCGATAGGGCAATGTCATGTAGCCGAAAATTAGAGACTGAGAAGTCAATACGTTTGTTATTTTGTTTAAGAGCATTAATCAAAGAAGCAGAGATATAAATTGGTATCAACGAAGTGACGTAAAGTCCTCATAATATGTAATATTTTAAAAGCTTAAATCATTCTTTGATCTCGAAGATTGTTCCGCAACTCCCTTTTAATTCTTCTAATGAAAATATGAACAAAATAAAAAATCAAGTGCCGTAGTTGTTTCACATGTTGATTCGATTTGGAGTCTTCATTTGGAAACCTTTTTTTAGCTAACTGGCAAACAGACGGCCACGATAAGTGGTTACAGGCACCCATGGATATTTGTAACAGCCGAGGGCCACCCAATGCTGGGATGTAAGTGAGAGTGTTGAGAGCGCCGGTCGCAAGGGAGTGGGCACGGACCGCCGACGCCGAGCAGGCCGGCGCAGATCATGTTGCTCGTGACGGGGAAGGGCTCGCCCGTGGCGGCCTGCAGCAGCGCGTACTGCGCCGCGCACGTGGTGCGCGCCACCGTGCGCACCTCCACCTGCTGCAGCACCTCCGACGGCGTTATCACCGCCGTCTGCAATGTACACCCTGTTCAGCACCACTTACATATTAAACGCAGAGCTTCCTGCTCGCAGTCATATATAATGATTATTTTGGTATTTTAGTTAACCTTGGATAATCTATAAGGGATTGGTGTGTATATAGATATGTATTTCACTTTAAATAAAACATCTTATTAGCCAAGTAACTTTCACGTTATTGATAATTGTTTTACTACATAAAGAAGTAAGTCTCACATTAGTTCGCCCCCAGCCCACGTGTACGACGGGCGCGTCGTCCGGCACCACGGCATGCAGCACGGGGATGCTGGCCGCTCTCACGCTGTCGCTGTAGGAGACCGCCGTGGCCAGCAGCACTAGCGCCACGTCGTTGTCCCGCACTGGCTCGTCGTAGTTCTCGTGCACAGTTATCTGTGACACCCTGTGCACGGTGCCACCTGGAGGATATATTGGGAGCTGTTCGAATATATATATAAGTCCTATATTGATACATGTAGGCCTATATTGATACATAAAATATGTGTTACAAGTGTCACTAATACGGTTAGTAAATTTAAATATTTTTGTGCAGTCCAAGGACAGCACAAATGAAAAGCTTGGTTTTTGTAGCTAGATATATTTGTAAAATCTTCACGATACAATATAATTATAATATTAAATGATATTTGGGGTATGTACGATCACGCCAACTGTCTCTCATTACGCGCCGCCACGTAACCGCGTTTTGCTGATAGAGCATTGCTCTTCGCACGTAGGTATAATGCACCGTACAATTTTTGTAAATAGAAAAGTAACTACATGATGTGCTGACGTGAAACAGACGAAATAATTGTTTTGTTAACAACGAATATTAAATAAAGTAACCAACCGTAACAGTTTAATTTGGAGAGTGGTCACGGATATCTATGAACGGCAACCGCCACTTTGCTCTTATTCTACTCTTTTTACTAAGAAAAAGGAAGTTTTTCATTTACGATTTATTGTTCACCTTGAACTTAAGAATCTGTGGTATTTAAATACTGGTTGGTTATATTTTGAAAACATTAAATATTTCTTCATTGCTTGTGTAGGTATTTGTTTGTAAATTATAGATAAAATTATAAATAATAATATTTTTATAAAAAGGCTTTCTTGTACTGCACGTAGATTGGTAGATACATTGGGCTAGTACGTGCCTTCTTAGCTTAATCACATGTGTAAAATTATTTCTAAAAAGAAATGCTCCTTACCTCTATTGAGATATGTAGAACCAACTCGGACGGTGAAGAACGAGGCGCTGACTGTCATGCCATTCCTGGAATTAAAAACTGTGCATTAGTGAAAGTCAGTCAGGTGTTGCGCAGCAACCGCGGGACTTGGGAAACCCTTGTGATTAAGAAATACAATACATTGTTTATAGAATATTGCAGAAAAACATGTAGAGTAGTTAATAAAAGAAACGTAGTTTAAGCAATTGTTGTAATACCTATATATTGAAATATATACAAACAGCAATGACATGTTAAAGTACTTAGATAATTATAATAGAATAAATAAAATGTATAGTAGGAATAGTAATAGAGTGAAGACAAATAGAATAAGTGTTAATCTAGAGTAGAAACACATAAAAATTAGGTTGTATTGTTTATATTCGCGATATTCTGCTGAGTTTGCAGGCGCCTGCGGTTCGTCCTGGAAGCCAGGGCGTACCACTTCGAGCTGGATCGGATGTAGGAAGTCAATCTGTCTAGAACGGACTTACTCGTCGACGAAACAGTGCGCAGCGGAGAGCACGTGGCGCGGTGTTAAGATGGAACCGCCACAGTTCAGCTGGTTCGAGTACAATATCTGCAGGCAATGTTTATCAAACTAAACAATTTTTTTTCTCTTCCAAGTAAATATCCTTATAATATAAAATAATTTGTGGATAATATGTATAATTTATTATTATTATTTACGTTACTAACTAAACAATTATTGTATTTATGAAAAAATCTCCTATGTTTACGAAAAAAATCCTTATGTTTTTAAACACAACTTAATTAAGTTACATGTAGATCAGTTCTAATTATGTTGGTACAACAGTTACCATCACAAGCCGGCCGTTTTACCCGTTTCACGATGAATTTAAAATTTTCATCTACGTTTGCGATTACTGATATTATGCAAACATTACATACATATTGACAATATTCACAATATAATTCATGCGAGTACGTTGTGACATTTTGATCAAAAATGTTTATAACCTGCACTGTGAATGGATACTGTTCTATTGCTGCATCCGAACCGCCTATGATTCTCGTGCCTGGAACGCCGGCAGACGCGAGTTCCACAACCTGTACATTGTCTTCGTGGGCCGTTGTTACCGCTGTTGGAATAACACTTTTTAGAAAGTATTAAACACGTATGATTGAGTTTATTAAACTGCTCTTGAGTACCATGGGTCTCACACGAGGCTAATCAGTCTCGAGACAGTATTCGTTACGTTACTGAGTTGTTGCGCGGTATGGTTTGACAGGGCGCGGTGGCGATCTTTGGGGGAGGCCTATGTCCAGCAGTGGACTGAGATAGGCTGATGATGATGATGGTTTGATCACGAAATCTTCCGATAGGGGTTAATTAATAATTCTAAAGGCCCGCAACATGTTTTGTCCACTTTGATATAATGTGTTCTCCTTACGTGAGAATAGTTTGTGATAAAGCCGACCGCGAGTAGATTTGATACGAGAACTACGTTACTGCCAAACTTTGTTTAATATTGGCACGTAAACCTTCAAAACGTACACGACATTCGGGGAGGGGTACCGAGTTATGTGGGACTTTTATTTTTCTGTATTAATAAGAGTAGTTCAGGATCGCTGACCGAACGCACCGGAGCATTCCTAGTGCTGCGCCCTTCTGGACCATACACCAGAGAGAGACAGAATGTCCCATGCCTTCCGAATCTTACCACGATGTGTGGAAGCTGGTCAACCCTAACTTAACCTGGATTGCTACTACTGTACGCTATAAATGGTACTAAACATTTACCGTACTATTATTGTACCGTACCGCGCTTGTTGCAATGTTACAATGTTTTACACTCAATTTATCACTTAAACTTCCTTTTTTAAATATCTCTCTTAAATATTCTCGTGCCAATTGTGAAATATAGATGTACAACTTGGATGAAACAGATCTTTATCTGATGACACGACGGAATCGCTTTGATAAGGGCTATAGGTAATGATTTGACACACTTATTGCTAGGATGAATGTATTTATTGAATTTAACATCATTTAAATGCTTATACTATTAATTATAATATAAGTGGTGTACATACACTAGTGTTAGGTATTACTACTCCTGGTTTGAAGCGCCCACCGCTGTCAAGGTAATCTCAAAATAAAGTTCTGCGGTGAACGGCTATGAGATCCGACGTCAAACAATAATATGTTAGGCACATGGTCAATAACTTTAAATACACCAAGAAATGTCCAGCTGTCAGACACTACTCGTTGACTACGCTGCCTTCTGAGGTTTATATTGTATTGTACTGCCCAAGAAACCTTTTAAGAGAGTTCAAAACAATGGTGGAGAAATATACTGCTGTTGGAGAATGAGCCACTGCAACGATTGTGCTAGCATCGTTGAAAAATAATCCCCAGAGCTAAACTGAAACTGTACGTTCGTTAAATTGATTGTACTACCACTTTACTTGGCGATGTAAATCATATTATTTTATAGCCATTTATTTATCAATCTTGAATGCTATGCTAAATTTTACGAGTGGTGGCAGTAGAGCAATATTTACAATTAAGTGTGAAGAAATGTAACTAATAGATTCACTAAATATTACATATTTAACTAATAAATCATTTGAAACATTCAAACGACTCAATTTATATGCAATTGGTCCGTGTTATAGAATTATTTAAATATATAAGATACATACCGCACGCGACGAGCAACAGTACGCAGTTTGTTAGCCACATGATATCAATATGATTACTGGCGTCGGATCTCCGCGCTTTATCGGCTCATATCGATACTTATCACATACCTATCATTTAAAAGTACGTTTGACATAGATACATATTACCCAGAAAATTCACACGGAAATACCAGGTTGCGGAAATGACTATCGCGAGAGAAAAGTTCATTTTAATTATAACTATGTATTTATGTAATGCACGTCGTATCCACGGTGGGCGTGGAGCGCTGGAAGGGGTGGAGATAATTAAAATAATGAATATTGTGCCATAACTTTATATTTCATTAAAACAAAAACACTTTATTGCATCCGTCACACAACGGCTATCACAATACGTTGCTACTACAGTAGAACTACAGATAAGAACAATAAACTTTTGAGAAATTCTCGAACATTTCATAAAAACGTTGAAGGAGAGATTACAATAAAAAAATAACAGAAGTATAAAATACACTAGGAATGTATATGAGACAAATTTTAAGTATATAAAACTTTTGTATATAAAATCTTTCACAATGATAAGAGAGAAATAGAGAAAATAGACAAATGTAGAGTTTAAGAGTTGGTCGATAGATTACTCTGTAAATATAAAATTTTCGAGTAACACAAGTTCGGAGACCATTACATTGAATATAATAATCTTCTATTTTTAAAAACAACCCCCACCACCGAAGGAGAATAAACATCTCCTGACCTCTCCTAATCGTAGCTACTATGTATCATAATTATATGATTTTCTTCAAACATACAATTTCCATGTTTAAAGATAAGTTCAAAATATTATATTAACAACACCAATTCTATATGTTAAAACAAATCTTATTCTCCTTTACTAAAACGAGCAAGAGACAAACATACATATAAAGTTACAGGGGTTCTCTGCATAAATATTTTATAACAAGTATTATAATAACATATATATGTATGTGTATATAACAATTAATGACGGCATCATGATGTCTGCCATAACATGAATATAATATTGCAACATTTTAAAATTTTAAATTTCAAGGAAGCTTAAAAATAAAACTATTACTTTTAAACATAGCACAAAATAAAACTATATGATCAGAAAGGTGAAAATAATATAAAAACGCTTAAAACTTAAATGTCGTACATTCTAGGTAAGTACTCATACATGTGAATAAAAATAGATGCTGACTGATATTAATGCACAAAGGGTGGTCGCAATCGGAATTAGTCGTAATATTCTAAATTAATGGATATATTATTTACCCTTTTTACCTACTTACATTTCATAAAGGCAATTTATGCTTTTCTTAATTTACAATATGAATGTTCTCTGTTAACTTTAAGATGAAGGTATATTCCGGAAGTCACATTTTGTAATTGCACGTATAATAATAAAGATGGCGCTATAACAATACCGTGGACATTTTCGTGCTGCTTGTACGGTAAACGTCAGGGAATGCAAAAAGCATTTGCAAATAACTAAATAGCAAAAAAAAGTAAATCGTATGGGTAGATTGGGTACTCTTAAAAATCATTAAAAAAAATTCTCGATCGTGACCACCTCAAAAAGGCAATACTCGTCGGGTCGTGTCGGCGTGTGTGCGCTCCGACGGCGCCGCGATCGGCGTACTTGCGGCCTTATCAGGACAACCACAGGTCATATAATATATCCACGTACAGAAGAAATCTTCTATACCTATATTGCGTTGAGTTTAATAGAACGAAAAAGCGCTACATCTATAAAAATCCCACATAACCTAACAACCTTTTCAGAAATACAACAAAGTAAAAAAAAGTGTCACCCACGCGTCATTTAGTTAAGATACAATCAGATCTTCGTAAAAAAAGGTAATCCATTGCGGATATGAACATTCTACATACAGATAGATACTTATCTAATTATTAGTTTCTAACACATCGAACCGAGCCGACGGCTTTAAAACGTAACGTCGGCTAGTGAGCAGAACGAGCCAACGCTCCATCAGCAATGAATCACCACCTTAAAAATTAAATAAACAATACCTTAGCTAACTACGGTAAATAGGTAACGGTTTTTGAGCTAAAACATATTGCACTAGGGACGAGCCGCCGCGTCGCAGCAATGGGCACGATGTCCACACTGTGCCAGTCTACTTCCAATAGTTTTGAAACCATCAACGCTCTTTATAATTCCTATACACGTTTATCACCACTATTATTGTTACTACCCCCGTCCACATGGACCGCAGGGGCTGGCAGAGATACAGTGCTTCAATTTCGATTATGCAATATTCAAATTAAGATCCTTGCATCATCGAAGCCATCGTCCACCTCGAATATAGAATATATGTATGTCACTACGATCAAGTGACTGTTGAAGTTTTAATACAATATATTATAAACAACCTGTTAATCATTGTGTGAGGTTATTGAAGAATTTTCACACATTTTGATTTATTTTCACTTTGTCAAGGCTATAGTTAAGTGCCCATTACTGCTACGAAGGTGCCGGCATTAGGACCCCGTGAGCCCCAACCGTGCATACATGCACTCACTAAACCATGATAATACATATATTTTGTCTTAACAAAATATGCATAAACATTTGTAACATAGTTGTATAGATATGCAACTAGTGTTTAGTTGTCAGTGCGGATCGCCACCGACTGTTGTTCAAATTGCATACAGAGACACATATCGTAATCAAAGATATACTTCATAGGACACGTCTTTCTCCTAATACAAATAACAGTTATAGAAGCGTAAGAAAACCATTGAATTTACGTTCTAATTAACTTCAAATAAGTAATAGACCTGAATATTAAAAGGAAATTTAATGTGGAGTAAGAACAGAAGGCCCCTAATTCATTATGAAGTTTTCGCTACCTAAACTAAACACGTACAGAACTTTCCTGATCTTTCTCTATTTACTTACTCGTATTTAAAGATTTTACAATCATGATTCTTAATTATTCACTAAATCAATTCTTTATTATTCCCTAAAAGATTTTCTAACCCGTATTTAGAAAAATAATAACGAGAATAGATCTTTTCGTCGAGATTGCTAGTACAATGTTACATATGCCCCTACAATTTTAAATCGAATGAAAAAAACTCGATTAAACAACTCCAGTGCTTCATCCGTTCGTATCAATCCATATTAAATATAAGATAATATTACTTAGAAGAAATATTAACGGGTAATTTATACCGTTTATTTTTTTATAAACTTTACTCACCGCCTCTACTAGCTTGGCCTATATTTATAAACCGTTTTAAAGTTATGTGTAATCTTCACTTCGAATATTACATTCTTTAAGAAGGAAACGAGAACACGATATGTCTAATCGCAAAATTCTAACGATGCATTATAGTCAATAAGTCTCATAATTTGGACAAAGTATGTTGAAAACTCTACGTAACATTTAGTGATAACTTTTAATAGGGAAAATATTGTTTGAATCGCCAGCGCCGCGCCCGCGCGCCGTCCTGCTATCTCGTTCTAACGTGCGAGAGGAAGCGAGAGAGCTATACACCACGGTAATATAGATGGCGCTGCGGAGTGCGGAGCGCAGGAACTAAGTCACATACACGTGCAATAGATTCGTATTGTGTCAATTATTTATGAATAAAACTGTCCGGGCAGAGGCACGTACGGCCGAGTCGAACTACCGCAATAATAAACTTTATTTCTATGTAAAATAGAGCTCCTTGTGCGATGTGTTGAGGTACTGTTGAGTTATTCACACACCTGACAAACATTTTGTGCTTCAAATTGGTATAATATGTAACATCCGTTCTCATATTCCTTTCATATACATTGTATTTAAATAAAATGAAGACTCAACTTTTAAAATATTACTTAAATTAAGTTTCCTTAAAATATTATTAGAAAAAGATAAAATATTTCTTTAACGTAGAACATATGTATTTAAAATGGGCATATAATGTATATTCTTGAGCAAAATTTCAGGAATTAAGCCATATGCAGACAACATTTTCCAGGGATCGGTTTTATAATTGTCGCTCGAAAAACATATTTTTTTTTGACACATTCTTTACGAGGCCTACCCATTCAGTATTATCAATACGTTTTTTGAACGAGGTACAGTCGTTAATGAGAGCGTGAATAAATTATTAATAAACCATTCTACACCTATGCATGTGTATAGATTTTTTGTTCAAATAAGTTTATAATATAGCATTCATAAGAAGAGCGTCGGAGCAACGTAGTCAAAGGGCGTGTCGCGAGGTCGCGCACAGTTGAGTCTCGGTGTCGTGGAAGCGATGAGTGAATGTGGATGCGAAGTTTGTCGGTGCGCGCGAGTCCCGCGCCGCTCACGGCGGCAGGTTCATCTGAAGGTTCTGGAGGTACGCCGAAGTCGAGTTCAGCAGCCCCAGGCGCTGCTTCTGTTTTCTCTGCTCCGTCATCTGTGACACACGGGGTAAATGAATAAAAAAAACCTAATATCAACCCTGTAATCCCCGAGGTAGCCAGAGGAGTATAATACACTTCCATGTT
>DWTO01002025.1:0-14814 GCA_018244755.1 Jemadia pseudognetus
TGCTTTGTAATGTACTTAACACTCCACTGAGGAATCCCTAATGGGTCCTCCTTAGAAACGGACGTGGGAGTAGTTTTAATTGAGATAGTGGAGGGGAGGAGCGATTATTACAAAAACACGCTTCGCTGGGAAGGGTTAAGATTCTGACAGATGACAGATGCGTATATTGACTTGGTTTTACGATAACGAGCCAAGGAAAACAGACAAAGTAAGTTTATAAAGTTATCAGCCATGCTCGCTTGCGACTAAGAATAAATGTGATTTTAAAATAAGTAAACTGCTTAAGCTATTATAAGTAAAATTATTGGTAAACTAACATTTGGAAATTGGAAAATGAACTTTGAATGATATTTATAATTTGGATAATGGATTTGTATTGCATTAAGTCAAGATATTTTCTCTGTTCTCAAGACTTGGCTAGGGCAGTAGTACAAAGTACGTAACGTTTAAGTACACTAAGAGGTCATGACCCTCGGCTGTTACGTACATTATAAAGAGAGCCCGTTTTAAGTATAATAATTGGGATCAGTAAGATTTTGTGTAGAACTTTAAATTAAAGAAATTATGTATTTGTTCTCTTCGGTTCTTTACTAAATTTATTACGCATACTATACAAGGCACATTTAGTACTTGATCCAGCGCATTATAATTAAGTAATGAAATGGCATTAAATTATTGTAGTTAGGGGTTCAAACTTTCACACACATTTCCTCAACAGTTAAGTGGATTATTTTCACCCAAGTCGTTCTGAAATACATACCTTAGCTACATTTTTGTATAATAACTAGACGTTGCGTGAAGCATAAGCAAAACAAACATTTGTCATGAGCATTTGGCGCTCGGCGCTCTCTGCCTACCCCGTAAGGGACCTGGCGTGAAGATATAATATATGTATATATTTTTTAAAGATTAACTCGTTAACAAGTTTATTTACAAAAATATCAACTTTATTGAACTTCAAAAGTATTTAAACAGCGATTAAAATAATCTATTTCTTTAGTTTTTCACTTGCCACTGACAGGGTCTGGAGTTCGCACGTTAGCAAATCAGAACTTAAATTTTTTGATATGATTTCAAAAGCAATGTAACTCTATCACGATGAACTCTATAACGGAAAACATAACGAAAATACCTGCAAGCTTTGGAATTCTATATAATGTAGAGTCTATATAATGTAGTCTATATAATGTAGAGTCTATATAATGTAGAGTCTATATAATGTAGAGTCTATATAATGTAGAGTCTATATTATAATGTAGAGTCTATATAATGTAGAGTCTATATAATGTAGAGTCTATATAATGTAGAGTCTATATAATGTAGAGTCTATATAATGACGAGTCTGCCAATCGGCATCTAGATAATGTGATAAACTATGGTTTAAAACTTTTCATGTTACTCTTATCCATCAGATGATACTCTTACCCATCAGAGGCTATAAAATTATATGCAATTTTTAGGAATTATGCCATGATACAATATTTTCAGTCCAGTACCTTTAATCACATTAAGTGATTCACGTTACGTATAGAAATATTGAATATTTAAAATATTGTCTTAATGATTCATTGTATTCAACTTATATCATTTTCATCATTCGACTTTTCGTTATTATATAGTAACATAAATAGCATATTAAAAATAGTAATTTTTTTACTATGACTCAAGGCTTGTCTTTCGTGTTTGATGAAACGCAGTAAAAATACAAATTGAATGTCGTGAGTGCTCAAGATGTTTGCTCAATTGCTCGTACACTTACAAATATTAAACTCTAAGTTACGAAATATTGCACATGAAAAGATAGTGTAATGTTGCTAAGTTTTGGCACGTCTGTACCGTACACCTGAGTGCGTTTTTATTGTCATCGATATTTTATTTATTGAAACTTTGAAGCTATTATTTAAAAAAAAAGGAATGAAAATTTTGTTTTCAGTAGTAGCGACGATTGCGGCATTGATCAAAAATCCAATAGCTCTGTTTGAGTTTAAATTAATAGAATAGAGTATGCAATGTAAGATTATTTGCCGCTTTACCTTACTTTACATTTAACAGTGAAATTTAAATATTTTATATTTTTCGTTTACTTACTGTTTAATTTATTTTAACTATACTGTAAGCAGTTATGACTAAATATTTTTAACAATGCCTCTACCAACACCGAAAGATGTATCGTTAGTTCCGTAAAACGCAGTAAAAACCTGCGATGAGTGACAGAACGATAACGTCGTCCACCGAAATAGCTTTTGGAGAAACGCATTAACTTTTTGTCTTGCTATCTCTGTATTTGGGGTTACTCCCCTTTTGTTATGCTGTTCGTATTTAATCATCGTTTTAAGTGCGACTATATTAGGAGTACACGATCGACATTCCTTAACGTGCCACGGCTCGGTTTCGAACGCTTAAAGCACTACTACCCGGAACGGTAGAGTCAGTATTCGAGATAGTCAGGAGTTTTTGTACCACGCTGATAACGTACTACAAATTTCAACGATATCCTCTATAGATAGAAACTGATGGTGAATGCCTGCTATTTTGAACCCCCACTCAAACGTGTAAATGCAACATAAAATAAAATTCTCTTTACTTAGGCTTCGTAAGTACAATTCTTAAGTTATTGAAATAAGCGAAAATATTTACTTTCCATATTGCGATAAAAGTCACTCTCCAGACCGGCACAAGAACTAAAACAAGCAACTAAGTCGATATAGGGTTTGACTGAAAACATTTTGCTAAAAATCGTACCAAACTTCAACAAAAGTGCACCGGAGTGTTATTCGCATGTTATTATTAGCTGCAATACGCATAAACAAGGTTACTGAGAAACATCGCCCTGAGCATATCGATGCGTCGACGGGCCGCTCAACTTGGCGCTTGACGCTTTTAAAAAGCTAACCCGTCCTGTCCCGTTCCGTAGAAAGGGACGGCGTAGAGCACGTGGGAAGTGGATTCCGAACGCACGCATCCCCTCCCCCTCTCAACGGCACAGCGCCGCGCGCACTCCAGTCGCGCGTCGACCGTCGTGATGGTAATACACCTAAAAGATCTATACGTATGTATCCGCTCCCGCCCTGACGTTGTGCAGTGACCAAGTTCGAACGTGATTAGTGTGACATGCACATGTGGTTGTGAACGTGACAAATTAAAATTGTGTAGTGAGTGCACTATGCCGTTGTGTGCGTTATGAATGGTCTGGACCGCTGCTTCTTCGATCAACGTAAGTCTTGTTTTGGTTAAGACGACTGCTGTAATTGCAAATCTCAATGCGGTTTCCGTAGCCTTTAGGTTTTCTGTGGCTGCGGTATTATTGATGGCAATGAATTGTAATAAATATATACGTAAATCATCCGTTTAATATTAGTAGTTTTAGTAAAATGTGTTTTGTATTAGATTACTGTCGTGTTAGGTACTACTTTTTTTGAGATGTCGCTCGTATAGTGCATTTGCTTAGATAAATTGTTGTGGAAGTTATAAACTGGAATAAATATCTCGGGCAAAAGAATAATATAAACTTGAACGGTTAGAATTTAAGTGCCATGGTACTTTTATAAAGCTAGTTAAATCAAACACTTAAAAGTATCTTAGTTTAACATTCTTGATTTCTTCGATTACTTTAAACATAAATAAAAATTTCATTTCAGTAATTTAATATTATCTCTCAAAGCTTTATGAAAGTGTAATTAAGATAAAGGATTTTTCATTAACGAAACGGTTTGAGTCGATTACTGAAAGTTCGTGAAATTGCCTCAACTCCCGCTATTGATAAAACCAGATTAATCCAATTAGTAAAGCTGTAACCGCCCGGTTGATAATAATGAATTTTACACTCCTACCTAAATAAAACATTAATATTTAAATTTGAAAATATAACTAACGTTATTTAAATTGATTATTTTATTTGAGTTCTACGTAGGTGTTTGTTTTAGTGATTAGATTTACGAAAATGTCAAATATAACATTTTGATTACAGATATAATAATTAAATTTGCCACTAAGGTAACAATATATAGAAAGCTATACTGTTGCGAATTTAGGGATTAATATTGTGCATACAAAATGTATGGATCCGTGTATATTTTTATTACAATTTCCAATTTACATTTTTCCGCAATAAAGGTGTGAACATTTCATTTGTTTTAAAAGACCCTTTATAGGAAATTTGACCCAAATTGACATTTATTGGATAATTATAAAGGGTAAGTAAGAGGTGCCATTTATTTTGCTTTTCTTACGTAATCAGTTTACAAAACATGCAAAGTTTGGTTTTATAGTGATATTAATCAGCTAACTCTCGTAAAAATGGCATGTTTACTGCCCGAGTTCTGAACTTTAAACGGCACACGACAAACAAAACGTTGGCATTGAAGAAAATAACATAATAAAAGTAAATTGGCAGAAAATGGATTTTTTTATACTTTCATGCCTGTATTCCTTGAAGTAGTAGACAGAGGTGTGTAGCACTCGTTCACCAGTTACGTTTACGTTCCACGATAGAGTAAGTCGCGAGCTTATACTTTGTGCACAAATCTAGACTCGAACCACTACGAATTCTCAGTTAAAAAAGTCGATAGTACCCGACCGATCGATAAATTGATAGGGAGGATGTAATATATTTACATTTGCAATGTTAATAATAATAATGTATTGCATTGTGTTGTTTGCAGACGACACATCTTTTATTTTTTAAATGAAAAGACGAACCTAAAAAAGCAATAACATTAACGAGGCTTAGCGCAAACAATCTAGTCTTAAACAACAAAAAACTTAATGTGTCAGGTTTACTTTACCCAATGTAAAAAAAACTGAAGATGGATATTAACAATGAGCACTTCTAATTTGCGAATTAGACAGTTTTGTAGAAATAAATATAGATTCTAAATTGAAGTGGGGCGCTTACATATCTATAGTTTAAATTAAATTTAGTTCTGAGACTTATGCTATAAGGAAATTCAGACATCATACCAATATAGCCACTGCTAGGCTCGTTTATTTTAGTTAATTTCGCAGTATTATGTCGTACGGTATTTTACTGTGAGGAACAATCAGAGCTGTTTATGATCTTCGATGTCGGGAGTCCCTACGAGAAAAGTTTAAATCTATTACAATGTTACTGTCCCTAAACAGTATATTTGAAAATGTAATATAGGTATATAAGATATAACTTTTTAACTTTGATGAAGAATAATAGTAGAGGTAGAGAATAATAGTAGAGGTAGAGAATTATAATACAAGAAATGAGAATGAATTGGCTATACCGCGTTTTAAGTAAGGTGTCTTCACTCTTATGAGGAACTGTTTCCGCTTTTACAAGAAAATACCAAAAGACGTTATTAATGTCTCAGATAAAAAGCTTAAATCCATTATTGAAGTAAATATTTGTAAAAAGGCCTATTACTTGCTTGCTTGGTGTCATGTAACTCCAGCTCCACAATAAATTCGCTCATATTGTAATTTTCTAACATTAATGCTTATTTTAGCACACTTATTGAGAGTTTTTCACCGCTTGTTCTCCATAACCAGACATTTTCGGAGGCGGTGGTAGTTTCATTTTGATGTGCTAAAAGTGTTCTAGGGAACCAACTTTGAATAAATGTTATCTGTATTATGATTTTATATGAGTTGTATGATTACACAGTTACTATACTATAAAGTTTTTGCGCGAATATTTACAAATATTGCTTAGTATGTAATTTGCGCATAATATTTGTACTGTACAAACGTAATATATTTTACCTATATAATAGGCGAAAGAAATGCCGGCATACAGTAATACAATAATCATACAGTAATTTGGAAATAATTGTCTACTACACGTACTTAATTTTTCGTCGACGTTTGTGGAGATATCAATTGTTTTTGCGTGGAAAAACACAGAATTATGTAAGATGTCTGTATATACGTATGTAGCCGTGTATTATCCAAAGTTCTGATTTATCAATAAATGCGGGTGGAACCAAATACACTAATGTTATCACGAAATCAGTTTTTTATTATAAAACTAAATAATAACTTGTTTTCCATAATACTTTTTAAACGTACAAAAAATGTGTAAAGAAGATTATTTAATCTATATTTAGTGGTGAGACATAATGTTAACATCGCCTGCGACCTTTACTTCCTGTCATCTTCCTAACTTAACTACTTAATAGTAACTTTAGTTAATAGTTACTTTTAACTTAATAGTAACTTTAGGTTTTCTTTAACAATAAATAGTGATCGACTATGCGAGAAAAAGCTTGAATGAATTTGAAGGCCTACAGTTTGGAATTTAATATTAACATATAATTCAGTACAGTTAAATTTGACAACAATCAGTAGGTACTATTCTGGGTAACTTGTCTGTGTTTACAAATATTTCAGCTGAACATAATTTTAATTTTGAAGAATTTGTTTACGCTACTACTTATATTTGCCTTCGTTATTAGATTTAAACAATAAATATCAGCGACTTAGAATCCAACCCCGAACCGGTGGAGTTAAAAAAAAACAAAAACGATTTCCGTACCCACCGTCGTTTCTTGTCTCACCAGTGATTATTCAGTTGGTGCACCGCACATTTAGTAAGTTGTCTCCGATAGACAGATGCGTCATATTAGTAAAATAAAATAACAGCAAAAAATACTGTGTATGTGTTTGTGTGTTTGCAGTTTTTTGTAAATATGATTTTAAATTTAATTTATACAATTTACTAACATGTAGGTATATCACAATCCATATTCAACTAGCCAAAATCAGTGCAGCTTATTAAAATTAAATTGGATGCAATATTTTTAGCATAAATAGTGTAACAATAAACTATTCCATAACGATATCGAAATTAAAGGTTTAAATTTATTGGAGTTAAGATAAGCCAATAAACGCTGTACAATCATGTTCAAAACAGTAAATGTCACATAGTTATATGTACAGCTTTAATAAATTCGATTAACAAGCGAACGTAAAAGAAACAACTCCGCGTTTTGCTTTTTTTTAATGTATAAAAGTAGCAAACGACGAAGCAGCAGTTACAAGTGGCCGTTGTCGCAAGCAGTAAGTAAACTCACTCGAAGCTCAGACAATTTGCTATAACTTAATATGAGTACTGTTAGTGTTAGTCAGTGTTGGTCGTATTCCAGACTAGCTGATGTTCATAACTTCGTCTGCCTTGTTATTGATATTAATTATTTAGTAAATATTTTTGGACAGATGACATTCACATTTAGACACTACTGAAATTGTTATATTTTGCACTAATACTATATCAACGAACAAATTGATTGCTTATGAAGAAATATATGTACCTATATTATGTAGAAATAAACACAGAATTATATACCTAGTTTATATTAATTTTATAAACAACATTTAAAAATTTGATAATATTCAAGAAATAGTACCTATTTTGTACTAATACTTCGTAAATATTATAATTCTTGCAAATGTAAACACATTAGTAAACGAGGCGAGTATTCGAGACTTATCATCCATTACAATTGTGATGTGACTCATTCTTATCGACTTGTCTAACTGAAAACAGCGAAGCGATATGCGACAAGCGAGTTTTTCGTTTCTGTAATGATCAGATAAGATACATCACGAAAAGCTCTTAAGAGCAAAAGAGTTTCAAGGCGGTAGCGTAGATAGATTCAATAGGGTCAAAAACTGTCTATAATTCCTCATATTTGTTTTACTATTCTTAAAGGACCTGCTGGAATGGAGAGTTTATCGTTGAACTCCTCCCAAATTCGGTCATTACAATGATAATAATGAACTTCGCAGATGGTTCTATTCAACTTAAAAAACCTGCACTTCATATTCGACACCGATATGATTTACTTTAGCGAATCGACTTGCATCACTGTATACGGTATAAATAATGCTATAGGCATGTGAAGATATTGTCCACTCCGCTGCCACCGTGTCAACACACGATAATATATCGGTCACAGTTAGCTTCAATTCTTATTGTATGAAGCAAAACAAGTGCCTGATTGTCGGTTTTATTTATTAGGGAATATTTATTGTGTTTTACCTCATTGATATTCAATGGCGAGTTTTGTGCATTTGTAACGTACCACACTGGGCATTCAATATTCATTGTTTAACTTTCGTTGTAGCGATTGTTTTTAGAACTTCAATGTGTTTCACACTAACATACATACAAACCCGTTTTATGTTGTCTGTCTGCCAGTTTGATTATTCTTAAAAATTCTTTGTATTGTTCAATTGCAAGAATTTAAAATGTACGTGTTATATATATTATCAGTATCTTACGTTAAACATCAATTTCACGAGTGTATTTTCCCGAAGGGATAGGCAGAGGGGTGTAGTACAATCTCACGATTCACCTCTTATGTTGTAAGTCCGACGGTGGAAGATAAAAGAGAGTGATCTTATCGTCATATACCGAGCACAATCGAAACTCCGTTAAATGCTGTTTAAAATAATCATTATTAACCAATTTTTATTTTTCGTTTTATATTTTATATAAAACGAAATTACCATATACCAAGTTAATATACGACGTGGGTAATAATATGGCATCGTTATTAAGTGACAAGAGATTAAGTATAACAACGTAATAACTGCAAGTTGATGCAAGTTGCAAAAAGTTAATATATTTTTTATGGCATGTTACATATTACCATTACCACTTATAGTGACGAGAATGTTTAGAACACACTTGTAGTCTATTCGTAGTCGGTCAACATGTCACATTTTTTTAAATAATAGCTATAAAATGTTTAAAATATCGAAATCGGACCGGACCTTTTTCAAATATTGATGTTAGTTCAACGCTCGTGCTTCACGATGCGGTAAAAGCTGTTAAGTATTTGTTTACTTTGTGATCGATGGCCAATCCGGAGTCAACAAATCACGCGCTGTCTCGACACCTACCTAACAAACATAGATCACCATAGCAAATAATAAAAAAGCATATTGAAATAGTTCAGTGGAGACCACCCGTGCGACGGAACTAGCACGCACGTCTATTATATTGTTGTATCAAGAGACAGGGTCCCGCCCTTTCGTATTCATTTTTAACGTAATTTACATCTTGCCTATTCTTACGTTCGGTACGGGGTCCGTATGGAAATCTAATGGCTTTTTTAGGGATGCCCGAGATATACCGAAGCTAGCCATGAAAATGTAAACATTTCATTCATCGTTAGTGATCCCCGGATTTTATTTTTGTTACATTTAAAATATCACGCTCAGGATCGAATTCAAAAAAAGTGTTGTGCTTAAATCAATAATTTAATATTTGTTGAATGCAAAATCATGTTTCTTGTCATAAGTGTCTGTGTGTTTGATATTTTTTTATTTCAATCTATATCGTGTTTCCATGACTGTATTGACAGCTTCAAAATGCATAGTCATGACGCCTTTGTAATGAATCGAGTTTTAAATGAAATTCATCATCGTCGATCACATTATTTGCTACCGGTAATGAAAATTTCAAAAGTTCATTGACATTAAATGTCACCTCCTCTTGCCATTTAAATACGTTTTATTTGTATTAAAGTTTTTGACCGAAATGACACTTTTATTAGTCGCCCAAACGTTGGGAATGTACATTCAAGTCAGTAGATAAAGAGCAAAAATATTAAGGTATGTTTATGGTATGGTATGAAATTTATTTTACAAACACATCTGAAGTGTAATCTCTTATAGATCTCACAGATCGCCTACCGTTGAAAGATCGCATCGCACCTGGACACATCGAGATACTTTGTGTTCACATTTAGTTGTCAAGGAAACCAACGCATGCAACTAATTTAAAATAGAAAATCAATCGTATATCTTACAAATATAGATAACGAAGGGTGCATGTGAGTTTTAAATATCTGTATACTTACTGAAGTATAAACATTATTTAGGTCAAAAGATAATATGTTAGTATCGTATCGTCTCGAATGCTGGAAATAGAAAGACGTCATATTAGTTTAAATAATAAACGTTATGAATAAAGTACAAAAATAATTACATATGCATTGGACGTCGGGCACGAAATAATTTGTTTGCATTAGAAGTGCGTAATTCTTCTTGTAATTGGGAACTTAGAATTACAGAGCGCGGTTGACAAAGGCAGCAATTACACAAGAATGGTCCAAGCGCATTGTTATAATGCATGCAATTAGGAATGGATGTTTTCGTTTCTTATGAGTTGACATTGTCTTTCTGGGAACTGTTTCTTCAGCGCACGTGGGAGCTTCGGGTGCATGTGACGACCCCGGGTTAAATTAACCGGAAATTTGTAAGGGCTCTTCGTATAACATAGAATACATTTTACCTTTAATACGTGGTAATTAATCTCGTCATTTGTCACGGTTATTAATCTTAGTTACGTCGCCAATCTTTACATAAGAACATATGCTACTTAGTTTTCTACATATTATTTCTCTTTCACGTTGCCTCATAATATAAAAAAGCCTTTTATATTTCACTTGTGTATGTAACTACTTACTTGCTTATATTTTTTTAATAAATACTGCACCTATCTTCCAAAACGATTGTGATTATATCCTACTAAATATTAACTAATGTTTTGGCGGATTTCTTTATCATGTTAAATAAATTATTTGTTATAGCATCTTCATCTTTTGTGTTCCCTATTTTTACGTAAGTAGCTAAATAAAATGTTTTCCCATTCCCACAATTATCCTACGCAAAATCCAAGTAATATTAAAAACAAGTAGGTACAATGACTAAATGTCGACATAGGCGACTACATATATATAGAAGTCAATGAGTAGGTACATAGTGGCAGGGCAATACAATGTGGGTGTGTTGTGAGAACTGTTCCGAGACACGTGTGTCAGGTTAAATTAACCGGAAACTAAAGGGAAATAGTTAAGATGCCGTGCAGGTTCGTTGCAAGTCAAACACACCCTGAACAAACATGTTTAAAATAAACGACATCAGACCCGTTTCGAAACTCTACCAGGTTCTCAATGGCGTATGTATGTGGGGAAATAAAAATGAATATAAGAAATGTACACTTGTAGACGCTGTTTTTTTTACTTTTGTTAGCTTTAGTATATAGTTTGATACTTACGATGTTTAATATTTTAAATATATCTAACATCACGCATGTAATCCCCGAAGAGGTTGGCAGGCCAATGTGGAACACTCTTATGTCTCACCAGTTACGTTTACGTCCATATGCAGTAGGTTGTGAGCCTATTGCCACACACCGGGCACATATCCAGACTACGAGTCACTACTAGAAAATTAAAATTAGACAAATTTAGTAATGCCCGACCTGGGAACTAAAACCCAGGACCTCCCGAACGGCAATCGCACTTGCAACCAACACAACCAACGAGGCGGTCTATTTATTTAAACATATGTATTTAGTAAATATGATGAACACAAACAGCGATACCTACATAACGAGTCTGTTAATAATACATATTTGGTAATTCTAGTAGAGCAAAAACAGAAATCTTCAAACATTAAATATTTATTTGAAAGAAATATTGCGCCATAGTGGTTATATAAAAACATAAATGTCAACCAAATATGTTTAACTACAGAATCGGCTGTACACTAGTAGCGAACTGTATTTCTATAACTCCGTATCTAAAACTATCTTCGGAGATTTAGTGTTATTTTTTATGAACATTATTTTCTCTTGCTCCATTATCTCTCCATCTTGCTCTCAACTTGCTCCATCTTGCTCCATCGACACTAAATTCGCGGTTATTTTTAATAATTCATTTTTACATAAATACAATTCATAACGTAATTACAATTTGTGATTATTTAATTGTACGGTAGAAACATCTTCAGATAAAGCTCAGGGAATAGAATAGAACACCGCGCCGGCCAAGGAAAGTTTCGTTGCGTAAACCATTTAAGTTAACGTGGCGTAAAATACAATGATGAAGCTTGTTCGACGTTTGTACTGTCGTAAAAACAATGCGGTGTGGTAAATTACATGTTTCACTGATTGTTTTTTTGTATTTGTGTCCGAGTTTTAATTACCGTATTATGCATGTAAAATAATAAAAAGAGTTAAACCGAATCCTATATATTCTTGGTTATCTAAGTATTCATTTATTTACCAAAAGCTTTATTCAGTTTGATGCTACCTTTACCGAGCATTCGACTGAATTACTCGATACCACAGAAAGCTCTACAAAATATCATACAGTATATTTGTAAGAAACCGTTGTAGACTTCAAATATACCTACTTATTTTTCGATCGTAACAGAATCTAATATAGCCAACACTTGTTATTGAGTAATATCGTGTACGCTTCCCATGGTGGCGGTGAATCGTAATCATTAGCGAGATGATTAATGTTCAACCCAATTTCGGCAACGACATATGCTCGCCACTCGTTGCCAAACTATCACTTAGTACGTAATTATAATGAGCGGGGAATTAACGTATAATATTTAGTTATGTTTAATTATGGCTGACTCGTTGGTCGTGTTGCTTGCAAGCGCGACTGCCGATCGGGAGGTCCTGGGTTCTTTAGAGCTGGAAAATTGCAACCTCATATTCAATAACACTTATTCAATTTACCATAACTTAAATATTGGTTTTCTTCATAAGCGATGCCAGAACCGTGAAGGCGAGATTTTTTTTTATTGTAAATTGTACAAGGACAATGTCTTTTTCTTTAATTTGACATGTGATAGAAAGTCCACTTAAATCACAATCTGTGCAAATCCATTTAAGACTTACGACTGAATCCCTCCTAAACGGCTGAACTGATTTTTATTGGTACTTTGTGTGCGAGATTGAGTTAATATGAGAATGATTTAGATACAATTTGATCTAATAGAAAATGTTGCTTAAATTAAAAATCAGTCATTTTGTTTGGAAGTTCGTAACTGCGGATTTCTCCCGGCAGGTGGCGTTCGTGGTAGACCTGTGGTTACTACAGTAATCGACCTGTTGTTCAAAACTCATTTCCTCTAGGTAATTGGGTAGAATTTATTACATGTCGAATAGGTTTTCGTTACATTGTAGAGTGAGTTGAGGACGTAAGCAAAATTGTCAAGGTAATATTAACAGATTTTATTGACTAAAAACAATTCAATTTTATTATATATTTATGTATTACTGTAATTGTGCATTACAACGCCGAGGAGAAGACAAACTGAAATATATTGAAAATTGGGGTTAAAAACTTCGATAAATTTTTCGTGTGTTAAAAAATTTTGTTTGGATGTTTTACACCAAAAATTTGATATTGTTGCTTTTGGTTGATAAAAAAATGTACGCATTTACAGATCTTTCGAAGTTCTACAATACACGTTGATAGATTTTATAAAATTTTGTCGGTTGGATAGTTATAGATGTAAAATTTTAGTTTTACAAACTCAATTATGTATTAAATAAAATATGTTAATTGGATGTGTTCATTGAATGTATTGTAATATCGACTTCTGTGAAAGCGAAGCTGCGGGCAAACGCTTGTTAAAGATGTAATATATTTGAAAACAGTTAGACTGGAGCTTTAACCAAATTAGCAACAATATTATTATGGGTTCGATTCCAGGAAAATATGGTAAACATTGCCTAACATCTGTGTTACTTATGAATACATGAATAATATATCAGCCATATTTTTCAATTTTCTGGAACAGTACACAGTACACTTGTAAATGGATACAGTTCATTATCATATGTTTAGCGGCTTACATTTTGAGTGGCTCCAACCTATCCATTTCTGAACTTACGTCCGTCCATTATTTCTGTTAAGTGCCTCGACGCCGTTAGACAAGACATGACACTGTGTGATATAATAATAATATCTTGGGACATCTCCACACACGGCCATCTGATCCCAAAGCGTCAAGAGAGCTTTTGGTATGGTAACCAGACGACTGATAAACTACATATATAGGTACCTACATATACTTGAAGATTTCTTTTTACACCCATACACAAAACAAATACTTATGGTGTTATTATAACTTTACTGTTGTAGATTTTTGTAAGAATACAAAAGGCATCTTTGTTTATTTCGTTTATTAACATTCTGAAACTAGCGGACTGGCTGTATGATTCACGTAACCGTAACCTAATTTTTTAAAACATTTCATTATACCCCTAATAACAGTAAACGGTTCCTTTGTAAATTATCTCCGGGTATAAAGCAGAATGAAACGAAGCGAGCGCGAAGGTATTTAATGTTTCAATTCGACACGCGTGCGCGTACGGCCCTCTATCAGCTTTTTAGGCAGTAATGCCATCTGTTGGTGCGAGACGAGACTAATCTTGTCTCGAGTGTAATATTCAATGTTGCCCGTAGTGTTAGTTTTCATATGATTGTGTTAAGCCGGCTAGATTCACGTATGTTTTTTCGGGGTGGCCCGACTAGTTTCGGGTCTATACGAGGTCCTTCCTCATGAGCTCCCGCCGATTGCAGCGAGGTCGCGGCGGAACCGGAGCAAGGACTTCGTATAGGTGCGAAACTAGTCGGGCCACCGCGAAAAAACATGTGAATCTAGCCGGCTTAATTCTAGTCACGTGTAACAGTCACGAATCTTTTAACAATAAAATATTGTGTTAGTTTTAACTACATTTTTTTTAAATAATAATACACACAATTATATTTCTTGTTATAACTAAACGGCGATATATTTAACGTCTGTAGTATTATAACGCCATCTAGGCAAACGGAGTGAACCTACAATTCCTAACATTAACTGAACAGTATGTTTTTAAATGCATAAAATTTGAAAATATCTGAACAAGTTATTTAGGAGTATATATCACATATTATCTTTTTTTTATATTTAAATTTTCTAGTAGTGGTTCGGAGTCTGGATATGTGCCCGATGCATGGCGATAGGCTCACCACCTATTCCATA
>DWTO01002026.1:0-14810 GCA_018244755.1 Jemadia pseudognetus
AGGCAGAAGCTGGATGCAGCAAGCCGAAGACAGGGCGCGGTGGCGCTCTTTGGGGGAGGCCTATGTCCAGCAGTGGACTGAGATAGGCTGAAAATGATGAAGATAGATATAAATGCATTAACTTTAGCAAATAGTATTACCGAAAACAAGATGCTTAATTTGAGTAACTATTTACTATCAGTAATAAAATCCGAATTGTGTACTATCAAAGTTATAAACGAAATAAAAAAATTGTCTTGAATAATATCTGAATGCATCACGTTCCCAAAGCTCATCCAAATCCAGATTTTCATTGTCTTTTCTTATTGTAGCTTTCGCTTTCGCGTGAATGAAATCGTACGAGAGATCAACGTTTAATTTGAAAACAAAGTAGACGAAAGAAAACCTGTCTAATGTGATGTTTTCGATACAAAGTTGGCGTGCTTTAAAATGCATGTATGTATGAAACAAAAATGAATACAACGGCATGAATAATACACTTGATTATGTTTGTCATTTATACTTATTTGTTTATATTTATATTTGTATTTACTGTACATGTCTACATGTTTACCTTTAAAATCTTTTTCTTTATATGTATTCTTCGTAATATTCTGATCCTAAAACCTCAAATCTTTCGTTGTTTGACTGGAATTGGGTGTTCCCACAATATATGATAATCGTATTATCGTAATTGCTATTACTCATTAGTGGGTGTAACGGCCCGGATCGCGCTATTAGCTGTATTGTATTAGGCTGGCTTTTCATGTGCGTATTTGCCCGCGTTGCCAACAAAGATATAATCGGTCGCCCGTCGCTTCCGTAGGAAATAATTTACAGGAATACGTATTACGTTTAAAATGAGGAAAATACGTCTCGCGCCGTTTTGTATATATACAGATATAATTTGTAACTCCAATCATATGGGCGTTTGTATTCGTTATAAGAAGTTCACATCACGATTTACTTGTTAAAATGACTATACTAGCATCAGACAAAAAGGTTATTTTTCATTTCAATTACGTAACTTAATACGTTGTTTTATAATTGTCGGTGTTATATATGATTGTATATAATGTATTTGAGTATATAATTGTAACATGTGTGTGTGGCACGTGTGTGCAGTGGTGCGGCGGGTGGTGCGGCGGCAAGATGGAAGACGGCGGCAGCAACAAGCAGCGGCAGGCCACGCGGGTGTTCAAGAAGAGTTCGCCCAACGGCAAAGTAAGCAACCCATTCAGCATATCGTCCTTTAATTATGCTCTAGTAATCTCCTCTATACTATTCTATAATATATAATTGAAGTAGGAGTTGAGTTCAAAGATATTATAAATAGGGGATAGGTGGGATTCCGAGGGTATGGTGCTGGCGAGATTTGAGTTTGAATGGGGTGCAAAGGTAGCAGAAAATGACAAGAGTGTCTGTTTCACAGCTTTTGATGTTATCAAGATTTATATCATTGACATATAACCACAAATGTATGTGGATTACAATAGAATCATAAAATCATTGATAGTATCACAATTAAATATTGAGAAAATATATACATCATATAACTCTAATTTATATTATATCTATAGGTGTATAATATAAATTATGAGAAGTAAAATGATTTGAAAATTTTATTTTGCATTTTTTCTTTTGTTTATACAATGAAAAAAATAAAGCACATTGCTCTTAAACAGTCATTTTGAGAAAACATTTGTCAAATAAACTATCATTACATTTTTATATTACATACATACATAATATATTTAAATATATATTATTAAGTACAAGTGTATTGAGTGTGAATATAATTCTTCCAGATCACAGTATATTTAGGGAAAAGAGACTTCGTAGACCACATCACACATGTAGACCCGATTGGTACGTATTGTTTAATTAATATTTGTTTCAATACATCCTTCATTACTTACAATAAGTTTGCTATAGAATGTAATATGATTCTCATTCTGTTTTCAAAGAAATCTGATTTATTCGCAATAACAGGGTGACTCTCAACTGTTGGTAAATTTGCACAGGTGGCGGAAGCCTTAAGGAGTCTTATTACACGTTATTGCTTCCGCGTTGTTTGAATTTTGCGTCGACTTTTGTTTGTGTTGAATTCTTACGTTCGCATTATTTACCGCGGGATTTGTATGAGTTTTTATATGTCGCTTTAGATTTATTTATTAAATTAAAATTACTGTCACGAAATGGAAAGAGAATTCTGTTTTTTAATTTCGGATAGGTTATTAACGCATGCAGGATTAAGTATATATGAAATGTGTTATCTGTAATTGTATTAAACTGTTGCTGCAATTTTACTTACATGACAGGTACATGAAAATTTCGGTACATGTAATATAGTGATACAGTGGCGACTCCAATAACAGATTTCGCCTCATACTGTTGTTGCCAAGCGATTCTGTGTATCATTTGTGTGGCAAAATAATAATGATCGAGGTTTCGTATTGTTCGTATCAGCTATGTGCATTGACGCAATATTTAACGGCGGTACATCCTCCTAAGGCACATCCTCAACACGAATTGAATACACGTTCCTACATACTCGACACTTGACAACACCTAGTGATGGCGCTAAATAAATCATTCAGTGACCGGTGGGTGCAGTGGGTAGGGACCATTGAACCGGGGATCGTGAATTCGGGTCCCATCCAGGACAAATATTTGTGTGATGAGCACAAATATTTATTATGTGTGGGAATTGAGTCCATGTCAGTCGACTTGGCTGTGGGATGTGCCAAAAATTAACGACCCGTTCTTTATGTAGGTGTTCACGTGACAAATGAAAGTATATTTTAATTTTGTGTCATTTATCATGCACTTTGATTAAAGTCCTAAGTGCAAATGGACCACATTCTGCAAGGACATAATTATAATATTAAACAAATTGAATTGTAGCCTATTAACATACTCTGCGCTGGTATATACCTAACCGTGAGTGGATACGTTTCAGACGGGGTCGTGTTGATCGATCCCGAGTACGTGAAGGAGCGGAAGGTGTTCGGCCACGTGCTGGCCGCGTTCAGGTACGGCCGCGAGGACCTGGACGTGCTGGGGCTCACGTTCCGCAAGGATCTGTACTTGGCCGCCGAACAGGTAGGAACATTTGGTTGGTTGTTGGTTCCTTTATTGAACGAATAAGTACAAATTTAGATTGAATAAGCGCCAACTAATATGTACATTTAAACGTAAACGTAACATCGCGCCTGTAATCCCTGAAGAGGCAGGCAGAGGAGTGTAGTCTTACACTGTCACGTTACATCAGTTATCTATCCGTCCCATTATGAAACAGGGGGTAGAATAATTAAAGGTTCTATTTTCACGATTTCGAATAAAAGTCTATGTAGACTTATGTATATGTATACATATGTATAAGTATATGTTATTATTGTATTTAAATAGTAACTAAACACAAGCCAATGATAACGGATATCGGGTCAAGGTTCCGTCGATTGACGCTACAAGCGGTTTAACTTCCACCTTAATTGAGCAGTTGATATAATCTGCGTCGATTTTTGTTTTTTCGCGTTCTTAACATTATTATTAAAGAACACTGTAATTAACAGCGATCGGTTTTACTCCCGATTTGAAAAGTGTAATTGGTTTATAGTCGGTAACCGGCGTGAGTGAGTAAGAAGAGCGATGAATGTAGAAGAAGTGTGGCAGATTTGTGAGGATAGAGGTTTGGCTGTGTTCAGGCATAAAGAAACAAGTCTGCATTTTAAAGTAAGCATAGTGGTAGTGTTATGATAAACAACACATATACATATATAGTTTTGTTATAATGTGGAGCAATTGAAATAATAGTAATGTGAAATGTGTCAGATATACCCACCGACGAGCACGCCGAAGCGGCCGCTGACGCGGCTGCAGGAGCGGCTGGTGCGCAAGCTGGGCCCGGCCGCGCACCCCTTCTACTTCGAGCTGCCGCCGCACTGCCCCGCGTCCGTTACGCTGCAGCCGGCGCCCGGCGACACCGGCAAGCCTTGCGGCGTCGACTACGAGCTCAAGGCGTTCGTCGCCGACACGCAGGACGACAAGCCGCACAAGAGGTACGTGTGGTGTGTGTGTGTGACCAGTGGACAGTGCGTAGTCGACTTTATACAAGACCTTTTTAATACATTTGAATTTTTCCATGATTTTATGCAAAAGAACAAATTTAAGGATTCCAAATACGATGCTACCAGTACCTACAATACGTTTTCTCGCATTTCAAGCTGACATTATTACATGTGCTTTTTTGTACTGATATAGAGCGGTCGAACACTTCCGATAAACATTGGTCTGAAGACAAAGCGACGTTTGTAGGCAATTATGTGTATAGGCTTTGAAACGTTACAGATCGTCCTAAATGTACCGTTATAGATCGTAAAAGCCGTTTGTTTACGTAGAAAATGGGTACACAATTCTTATACAGTGACAGTAAGAAAAGGAATCTTGAATACGTATGAAAAGAATGTGTACAATGGCAATATAATTTAAAGAATTCTCGTAATGGATCGATCTCTTATTCGGCACAAGTTGTTCTTAAAGAAATAATTTGAATATAGAATATTGTGATATAGAAGTGGTAAAAAATAAGAGATAAATATTTATTATACAAGTACACATGTACGTGCGTTCATATATGTGTAATGTTATGTGCATTTGTGTCCACAAACAATAATTGACGTTGTTCATATATCATAAAACGGCTAACCGCAACCGCGCGCTGCTGTTGAGGCAGGTGTTTCGAGAATTGCAACAATAATAAAAAGAAAATCTCGCCAATGACAAATGAGGCTTACATTACGCATCGCACGCATAGCGTAACGCTTAAATAGGTCTTGAGTCACATAAAATAGTCGAGGTAACGAGACTAAAGTCTTGAAAGACGAAATACAAACCCAGATATTTAATGATCTATGTGATAAAAACTGCGCAATCGCAAATATAGCACCTATTTATATAGTGGCGTACTTGTGCTGAAAGATTAAAGTCCCTTGCAGTTTGCATTAACACTTATGACCTTTTGACGTAACGCTTCATCGTTACTTCAATAAATCGTTTTTTCGATATTTTGAATTGAACATTATAAAGAGGATAACAAATAGTGCTTGTTTCATACTTGTGTGTTGACTGTTGTATATTTGTGCAGGAACTCAGTTCGGTTAGCGATCAGGAAGATAATGTACGCGCCGAGCAAGCAAGGCGAGCAGCCGTCCGTGGAGGTCTCCAAGGAGTTCATGATGAGCCCTAACAAACTGTACCTGGAAGCCTCTTTGGATAAAGTAAGGATATGAAGTTGTTCAGCTCCAAGTTTTTCTTTACTGTATGATCGACTACGGTTTGGTTACAATGTTCGCCTGGTGGCAACGCACGTGCGTATTTAGCACGCATATTTAAAAAAAGCTTTTAATCCCTAAGGAACCCTCGGTTATATCCTGTCCCTTTGAATTAATAAATTTCGATGGTCACTAGAAAAATTCAAAACTTATAGTCTGTAAGTTAATGAGGTTAATGTTTTAATAGTGTTATTGAACACGAGTCGTCTCGTCGTATGAGTGGGTTGCAGGCCGTAGTCTGCCACGCTGGCCTATTGCGAGTTGACAAACTACATACGGTTTAGAGAACATATTTAGATCTCCGAGGGTCGCACGTGTCCTCACGATGTTTCCCTTCACCGTTATAGCGAGTGAAATACGATTAAATATTAATGTCATGACTTTGAAACAGAAGTGAAAAATATTCGCAAGTTGTTTTCAATTACGCTTTGATGTAATATTTCTTGGAAAACATTCAATTATGGTATGAATATTTTGTAATATTTTGTAGGTACTAAAATATATTCTGTTATTTTTCTTTGCTAAAAGTCCTACTTTCTTGATATCGATCAAACGTATCAGCACGAGAAGGATGAAACCGACATTAGCTCTACCGTCGTACAGGCCAGTAGTTGGCTAAGCTGTGATTTAGACGCTCGCTAGCTGTAGTATCGGAGGGCGGGTCAGTGTCAGCACTGCGGCAGGCGGCAGGTGACAGCGCGCGTGTTGCAGGAGCTGTACCACCACGGGGAGAACATCGCCGTGAACGTGCACGTGGCCAACAACTCCAACCGCTCCGTGAAGCGCATCAAGGTGTCGGTGCGCCAGTTCGCCGACATCTGCCTCTTCTCCACCGCGCAGTACAAGTGCACCGTCGCCGAGGCCGAGAGCGAGTGAGTACCGCTCTGTGCGTGCGCCGGCTCTCGCCGAGTCGCGGTGTCGTCCCTGCGGTCCATTGTGCTAATAAGGCTTGCGAATTTGTCCAAGACGAATTTATACCACTGACCCGCGGTTTATTATTATTGTATAACTTTACATACACCCCGGCCCCACGATGTTACTGTGTGAATGCATACGTGGCGTTTCTCATTTAGGGAGCTGAGTACGTGGAAAAAATGTACACTCCCCTTTGTCGGACTATTCAGTGAGAAAGTAGCACTAAAGTGTCTGTAAGTAAGTGTTTGCGTGTGGTTTATGCGCATGCCCGTTTTCGGAACTTGCAACGTCGCCCGAATGTTCGAACCCCTCAAGTTTTTAGTTTGGATAAAAAAGAATGTTAAGAAAAGAATCACGTTTTCGAACTAACATGATGTCTGAAATTTCATAAAATAATAGATGCATAAAATAATCGTGATGCAGTTTTTATTCATTAGTAATTTAAACTAACATTGATCGATACGAGCACTGTTATTTATACACAGATTTGAAATGATTTTATTCACACTGTAGCTCTTAATGTACGTACATGCGCGTGGCAGGGAGGGCTGCCCCGTGGGGCCCGGCTTCACGCTCAGCAAGGTGTTCACGCTGCGGCCGCTGCTGGCCAACAACAAGGACAAGTGGGGGCTGGCGCTGGACGGGCAGCTCAAGCACGAGGACACCAACCTGGCCTCCAGCACGCTGTGCGTACGCCGCCTATACGCGCCCTTACAACATATTTCATTATATACACATTTGAATTCGAAATTTGAAACGCTTAGTTGTGTAACAATTTTCCTAAATTACTTTTAAAAATAAAAATATTAGATAAATAAAATTTTTGGGCTCTCTTTACAAATCGTGATGCCACTTAGTGCCGTAATTAAAATGTCGCTTTTATTTTGCAGAATACCGGACCCGACGCAGCGCGAGAACTTAGGCATCATAGTACAATATAAAGTGAAGGTTAAATTGTGTCTCGGACCACTGGGCGGGTGAGTGTAGCGACACCTTACTGGTTCATTGTAACGTAGCGAATATGTATGCTGTACAGCAGTGATTTTATGATTCGTTATAGAGATGAGAATGTCATTTAGTTGTAGGTGTATGAAATACGAGTGTGTAATGACTGTTTATATTAAACGGTCACCACGTCCACGGCGTGTATAAATTGGGTTTTCAAATTTAAAATCTGAGTTTGAATTGTTACGTAATATTCTTACATGTTGGCTAACACGCCGCTTAACAGTTTGGCTTTAGCGTAAGGTTGCATTATATATGTAGTTTTTATTAAAATGTATCGATAAGCACGTACAATCGAGATTTTTTTTAATGCACATCGTTAGGCAGCAGCGTATGAGAAATTATACATTGCGATCTCCAACATGTATGCGCAGAGCGGAGTTATGGGAGAGATCTAAGTGAACTGAGGTCGGTCGATGACGCGATACAAACTGAATAAGTTTAGTGTTTTTTTTTTAATAGTGATAGGCTCGCATTTGACTGGTATCATGATATGCTAAATGTGCGTACTGTCCGCGTGGCAGGGACCTGAGCGCGGAGCTGCCGTTCATCCTGATGCACCCTAAGCCAGAGGAGGAGGCGCGCGCCGCGCCCGAGCCTGCGCCGCGCGTGGCGCACGACCTCATCCAGCTCGACCCGCACCCGTCAGTACCGCGCCCCTCCCCCCGCCTCCGCCCGCCTCCGCCCGCCATGACGATAATAATTGTCACTCACTGTAACGCTCAAACCCTCCAGGAGCGCGAACCATTTATATTGCAAACACACCTAAATTACAATTGCCGCCTGTTGTCATCTGCAGCCAACTTCGAGAAATAATTTTTTAATGAATTTGTTATTGATCAATCCACTTATTATCACTATAAATTAAATACAGGGTTATATTAGTATACTTCTTTTAACTAGTAATTAAAAAAATAGTTCATTTAATCCTAGTTTGTTTCTATCGTATTTTGAGTTGGTCTCAGGCGCGTTGCTACGTCTGAACACTGATTGTGTAATTACGTGCCATCGGTGGTCAAATTTTTATAGTCCGGAACATTTTACTTGAGAACAATGTTTCTTAGTACATCAGTACTAGCAGTGGTACTGGTAAATATGTTCTATTATTTTGACTCTTAATAAAAAAATATAATAAAAATATAGTATATTGGTACTAATGAAATTGTATTGCGGCCTTTTAGTGAGGTGACTGGTGAGTCGGGAAACAATTTGCTCAGTAACACACCATATTGTACATAACTAGATTAGGCACACCAAATACGACAAATTATAAATCACCCTCTGCATCTCTACAGCCTTCACTATTTGTAGCACGACGCAAGCTGCATTTTTACAATTATTTTAATTTTTAATTTCTCGTACTTTACCTATTTATTTACGGTTCACTAATTTCCTTCTCTGTGTATTTGCAGAGATGAGAACGGGCAAGAACAAGACGACGACATAATATTTGAAGATTTCGCTCGATTGCGGTTGAAGGGCGCCGACGCGGACGCTTGAACGCTGCGCGCCCGCGCCGCGCACGCCCCGCGCACGCCGCGCACCCGCTGCGCGCACGCCGCGTCGAACGTTCTCCCTGTGCAGTGCATATGGAGGGGGGAGGAGCGCGCTTCGTACACGACGATGCAACTTCGATGTATGGTGCCGCGCTCCGACTATTGTATTGTAATAACATTTTTCAAATTCGGAAGCGCGCGATATACCTATATTGAAGAGTCTTATAAAAGTAATCGATGTATATTATATGTGGAAATTTATTTTAAATAGTAGTGTTATTCATTAAATATACGAGTACAAGTTTAGGTTCATTATATTAATTTTTTACGTCCTACTTTACATGTTTCAATCGTTGGCCATCGACTTTGTTACGTTAACTAGCGATCGACAGTACAATATGTTTGGTAATGTGCATTTAATAGTGTAAAAGTGTTTTGTACCTCTGGATGTAATGTAATTATTTTCTGAAAGTAGTGTTGTATATGTATCCTTCTTATTGTTAATGTTGGGTAAATGGTGGAAATACATAAGAATATAATCGCGCCGGCTCGTTTGAGAGCTGCTGATACAAATAAAGAACTGATCAAATTGTACACATTTAGTCTTCATTACTCATCGTTCATCACTCAAGAACCCCGTAAATCGTTAGTACCTAATGATCGCAATCGCAACAATTTTTTTTATTGAAATAACATATAGAACTTGTAACTTTACGATTATTGCTGTTGGCTGGACTCATCAAAAATCCCAATGTTAAGCCATAGACAATTAGACATAGAGTAATTGTTTTAAATGTTGCCAATGACAAGGAGCTTTCCCGGCTTATGGCCTGAAGAATGAATTTATAGCAATCATTTACATTAAAGTTGTCATAAATAAACTCTAGAAAGATTATAATGTATGTTGATGTGTTGCATAGTTATAAATGAATGTTTTTGAATTATATTCAACATTATAACTTTAATGTTAATAAAGCGCAAAATCTGTTTCGTAATTATTAATATTATTCTATGTCACTTGAGATATATATAACGACGACGTATATAATAATAATCGTTAAATATGTCAATAAAATTAAACTAATAAAAGTATCAACAAAGAACATTACGTACAACTTAATAAATATAATGCAAATTATTCAACTGTTAATTTGTTTAAGGAGAATATTTTTGGAGAACAATTTTCGCTTCGTACTTATCAACATGTTGGACTGACCCCAACGACGCACGGGGGTCAGGGCGACGGTCAAGCACTAAGTTGTTAAGAGCCAGTACACAATATCTTGTGAAGTGTTAAATGTGACTGTATAGTAAATGTTAGCGTAATTTATGTGGCATATTTACTTGTAGTGTAAGCTTCATGATGCACAAATATATTTTACTCTTAACACCTCGCTGTACCAAACATCTCCACCTCATATCTTCATGTGTCACAGATTCCACGTATGAACCAAGCCTAAATATCAGTATTATAACAGAATCAAACGCTAATAACATTCTTTTCATTAAAATTAAACATTCACATATTATGTAGTTATATATGCGCATACATATACAAATTCAAATATATAGAAAATCAGTATACATATGTATAGAAATTGAATTAATTTAAAACACTGAAATGTTTAATAGAAAATTTATTTATAAATACAATAATTATGGAATGTGTCATATTACTTATTTTATCTCACAAACCAATACCACAATTGCCCTTCGAATGTGCAGCATTGATATAATTATAATTGTGATTGGGTAAAAAAATCCCATGTGGAATTTTATCTACGTAATTGCAGTTTAATTATAGTGTTCTATAAGTTTGGTCTTTATATTTCTTAAAATTTGTTACATTACATATCTTCCTTTCAATGTTTTATTCATTGTTTCATATCTGAACATCACTATTTTGTAAGATATATTTATTAAGTTATAAAGTAGCGTAGCAATTTATTATGAAGCAGGCAAGGGAATCAGTTATGTGTTAATATTATGTTTTATTTCTTTAAATTATATCAATTTAATTATTTATGTAGAGATAGTTATATGGAAATAAGGGATTTGTATAAATAAATATAATAGACAAATATATGAAGAATACATGATATATATCCAGCTTGCTATTTGCAATTATTGTCCCCATTAATTTATATAGGGTTCGTAATATGTTTGACCTCTTTATAAATTACTATTCAATTGCTGATCAGTCAGCTAATTATTAAACAAAGATATTATAATTATGAAGAAGAAATACTAATTATGAAGTGAACCTTACAAATATTAGTGTATTATTGTAATTAACATTTGCGACGCATTATTGTATATATCTACGCAGTTTAATTGAGATAAATAACATGAATTATCAAGGTATCATGAACACATGTCGCAACAAGTAAAACTTTGGAAAATGTGCAAACACACGTTTTTTAATTTTACATCGAAACTTTTGATGTATACTTTTTTCAATAAATATTTAACCAGCAAATGTCGAAATTTTTATATTACCACTTTGCCTTGATGCAATCTCTACAATTTCTAAAAATTGTGTAGCATATACTGGCCATACGAAGTATATAGATATGTATTTGAAATTTATTATTTGAATTTCAGTATATTACTTTTATAATATGATGCAGATGACCAATATTGCTCAATTTGGAATTATTACCTTTGGCCGAATTAACTGAAATTAATAATTGACTGTCTTGTTGGTTGTGTTGGCTGCAAGTGCGACTGCCGATCGAGAAGTCCCGCGTTCGATTCCTGGGTCAAACACCAAAAAAAAATTCTAATTTAGATTTTCTAGTTGTGGTTCGGAGTCTGAATATGTGCCCGATGCATAGCAATAGGCTCACCACCTAATCCACAGTGGGACGTAAACGTAACCGGTGAAATGTGTGCGTATTCTGCATTCCTCTACCTACCTCTTCGGGGATTACAGGCGCGAAGTTACTTTTTTAAAATTAATAATAATGAATTTATAAAATAATTGACATAAACGTTTTTCATCATCATCAGCCTATTGCAAACCATTGGTGGACTTAGCCTCCCCTGGGGGATGATGCCCATAAAAATTGGTATCTATTATCAGAAAATATATTCTGCACTGGCTGTTGTAATTCATGTAGCAGCTATGAATTATGTACAAAATACTATATACACTAAATAAACAAACTAGAATGTAAATATCTGTAATCTATAGATGTGCTGGGCATGCGGGTTGAGGATTGCAGAGCACAGCTCGTATCGCCTACTCTGCTACCAATAGGCGGCCAGGGCATGTAACTGTGTCTAGGCAAACTGCGATATAGCGCGATCCGCCAGCACGAATTATAATAGAACAGTTTTTCAATCTCAGTCATTATCCCTATTATGTACAAAAAACAATATGTCCAATACATTACTACGATATATATGCTGCTTACGAGGAAATTGGCTTCTGTGAAATTTGACTTAAAACTTCATCATTATAACCTTTTCACTTAAAATTATTCCTTTATACTAAAAAACTTTATTACAAAATTTCAATTCGAGCAGAATCTAGTGGATAATGAAATGAAACTAATATCATCAAAATCGAAATTTCCGTCAAAAGCAAATAAAAAAGTAATAACGTATGACTCTTTATTCGTATGCATAACAGTTTGTTGTACTTTTTTCGTTTTACATTGATATAAAATACTAATATGTTATAATGATATTTTTTTTTTCATGTCTTGTCCGTGTATTGCATAATCAGGTAGTGATTTGATTATAAAAAAATACGTTAATATGTCAAACTTTATAAGTCAAAACTACAGTAATCGAGTCTGTCCGGTCTGTCGTTCTGTCGGTGACAAGTAAGCTTGTTTGTTTTCAGGTTATGGTTAGTTTTTAATAACATAACGTAATGTAAAGAAAGAGTGTTGTGGTCTTATTATATTATATAGTGAGAAATGACTAAAAGTTCACTATGCCATGTAGGAACTCTGTTGAGCCGTAGCTTCCTTAGTGGTTACCAATACAGACGCAGTGTTGATCGTAAATAATAAAGTATCTTTCTATCAACTATAATGAGTTCAGTTCGAAATTTATCTAAGAAAGAGCTCGAAGAGCTCCGTAAGAAAGAAGAAGAAGAAGCGGCTGCGCATGTAAGTTATAATAATGATATTAATTTAGTACCTAGTTATATTGATCAACATGGAAGAAAATGAACCGCCTAATTGTATTACATTACAAGTGATACAGATTTTCATGTATTCAATTGTATTGTCCAAATTCAATACGTGCTACTGCCACCATCGGTCTCACATGACAACTGGTACTTACTGCATAACTTTTCCCTAAAGCATGTAAAGTCACTTTTCAAAGTCTTCACTGCATCCTGTGGCACTTAATTTAACAGAGCCCGTGCAATCTTTCTCAACATTAATTGTAAGTATTACATCAGTGGGTTATGTACGAAAGCTGCCTGGTTAATGTAATAGGAGGAGCACAGCAACACTACCACAATTATGCCATCAAAGTTACCTATTCACATATTACATTGATGGTGTTCCTGTGTTTTTCTGTCATTCTGCTTCAATTTTTTTTTGTCTGTCGGAATATATAGTGTGCTAGTTTTATAATTGGCATGTGTTCCCAATCTTTTTTCTTACAATAAGATTGATTTGATAGAAGAGATTTTGACTGTAATGTTACAATATAATATAATTATTCTTTATTGTACATTAAAATACAGCATTATAGAGACAACACAGATTTCAAGAAGCAAAAAATATACAAAATACTGTCTTATCACTGTCAAGTGCTGTCTTCCTAACAACTGTTGAATAGGAGTGTAGGATAAAATATAATGTCCTATAAAATTACTAAAATCGACTATCAACTATCCTGATCAGAGGTGGAAACCAGCTGAGCACTTGTGACATCTATAATATCCAGTGACGTCTATAATATATAGTACACTGTAGTATGTCACCATTTTGCTCAGTGCCCTATGTGCCCATACCTTAATGCAACACACAAAAAAGCTATTTACAAAAACATTTTTAATACTTGTCTAACTAAATAATTCTTTTTTAGGTTTTCAAAGAGTTTGTTGAAACATTTCAAGAGGTGCCCAGTACTACGTCAAAAATCTGGGTTAAGGCAGGCACTTATGATGCTGGAGCAAGGAGTGAGTTTAAAAGTGTGATTATTTGTTATTGTTACAATATTTGTAGTTTTCAATTGAATTCAAGCACATAACGGTAATTGATTTTGAGCATAGCATCACAAGGCAAATTTAATTTCAATTACATAAACATCTTAACACCTATACATATGGCTAAAGATAAATAGAATGTAACATCACACCTGTTAACACTGAAAAGGTAAGCACAGGTGTATAATATACAATCATGTTTCACTATTTACTTTACAACCCACCATGTTATGTCAAGATTTATTTATTAAGATGCAGTGTAAACTCTTTAACATCATTCATTATAAAGAAAAATTCTCTATAACATAATAAAGCAAACAAGTCAGCTTCGTAGCTGACTTGTTTGTCTGACTTGTTTGAATGTCATCGTTGACATTGCAGGTCTTTGGAGAAGAATTTAGAAAGTGGCATGCTGAATTAGAGGGATGGAAAGTTTTACTTTTAGTAGATAATAACAAATAACATATATAGTAGATAATAACTAATAACAAATCTTCGAAACATAGAGTTTTCCCAGCTAATACAACCACTTTTTCTTTTATTTATTCGTTATTGTATAAGTATTACAAAGAGTGGCCTTAATGGCAATTGGCATTTTCTACCAGTCAACCCAAGTGATGATGAAAAGTTGGGGTAGGCATCCGGTCAAATTAATCTAAACAAAAACTCAAAATATAATGTTATATATTATAGGACACAGATAGATAAATACATAAATATATATACATATAATTGGTCACATACTTATACATAAGTACACATCTTATTACCATTGCATGATTCCACCACATTCCAAGACATGCACAAAATTCATAATTCAAACAATACACTTGACTGCCTCGTTGGTCGTGTTGGTTGCAAGTGCGACTGACGATCGGGAGGTCCCGGGTTCGATTCCCGGGT
>DWTO01002027.1:0-14800 GCA_018244755.1 Jemadia pseudognetus
CCCCAGGAATAATAGATGTAATACAGGTTGAATTACACACAAACGAAATATACAAAGTGACTTTTACAACTGAGAATGGATGCCTAGATCCAAAACTATAAGGAAAATAGAGAAGTGCTTTAAGGAATTCAGATGCTGATGTTAAAAGGTTATTTGATAATGTGCATTTTTTGTTCATTATTCCAGCAGGGTAACCAGGGGATGTTCAACACAATTTAATCATATTCTATCCAATAGGGCCACGTAAAGGGCTCAAGTTTTAGAAAGTAATGACAAATGTAACACTAAATGAAAGAATTCAATATAAAGAACGAAAGTATGAAAAGTAAGTACCAAAACATGGGAGTGTACTACCTCTTCAGGGATTACAGGTGAAATATTAAATAAAAAAATCACTTGTTTATAAAACATTAAGTCATAATGCTTAAACTACCAAATAACTTGAGTTGAGTTGTAGAATAGTGGACATTATACCCAAAATAATATATTCCTCAAAATGTAAAAATTCTTTCCAAGAGACTTTGCTTTATCCAATCCAATGTATAAAGAGAAGTGCAAACTGCAAACATATATATAGCACTTAAATATAGAAAATGCAGGGACCTGGTATGAGATACAATATAGAATATGCAGGGACCTGGTGTAACATACAATATAGAAAATGCAGAATTCACACTTAGGAGAAAGCCTAGGACAGCCCATTTGAAATGTGTCTTGAAATTTAAAATGCAAATTGATAAAAGAATTTATATCAGAGGTGCCCATACCTGCAGATGTACCTCCACACCCCTACTATCTACTACAGTATTGCATCTAAGCAATTCTCCATAATGAGAATACCAAGAGTTTAATTAAATAATTTGTAGCCCCGTTGTCCCATTATATTCATGTTTTTTATGATAATTGAGTATTCTTTCATAAAAATCCAAAACCCAAGGTTTTGTTTGGTATGCAGGCAACCTATAGTATTTATAGGGTTGTAATTGTATGTTAATTCTAAAGCTAATTTTAATTTCCAGATTTAATTTTAGATTCAATATCATTTGCAATAACTGTGAATGAAAACATTCACACAGAGGTGTCCACAGTGTTCTCAAGGCAGATGAACTTATACTCATACTTAGACCTTGTGGTAGACTATGGCCATAAACCTTCTCATTCTTTGAGATCCATGTCTAATAGTGCCATGTTAGAGTTGATGATGATGATAAGAGTCAACCTTCAAGCAATCATCACATTACGCTCCTGTAATTGTGACTGAAAGTCTGACCTAAGTACATGTCTCTGACAATATCACTTACTTATAATGAATTTTACAAAATGCTCTTATACCCTCAATATCAGGTTGGGTAACAAATGAACTAGAATAAATAAAATTAATGGCAAAATAATAAAGTAACATAAGAGAAGAGTTAGTTAATTATTGTACACAGCTCCAGATTTATAAAATGTTAAAAACTGTAAAATATTAAAAATAAGTCAAATTGTTTCCATGGCAACAAAATCAAACGCAAACGTGCAATTTCTTTTGGATATAGTAACAAATTGTCTCCATGGGAACAAATTCTAATCAAATTCCCACACAAACGTAGCACTTCATAAATGAACATCATAGTAGTTAGTAGTATGCGTGTACGCGCTGCAACCTTCGTTATAATTATAACACAAAGCATCAAAACTCGTCTCATCTCCTTCAGGCACAGTACATCTGACGCGAGTGCGAAAGAGACGATGCATGAGTACTTGACGGCTATTGAAAGAGGACAGTTAACTGTTCCACATTTTTTTACTAGCCAGCTGCGCGGAACAGCTGTTTGTGCCGGCATAATAGGCGTTGACTCTTTCAAACGATAAGTAACGTTAAATAAATTACATGAATAAATATGCGCACTACCAAAATAAAATAATTTAGTAAATATTTGAAAACTACTTTAATTTACAAATAATTACATACAAATTAACAAAATAACCTAATTACTATATTAAAACCCTTTGGAGATATTAAGGAATCAGCAATCATATAATACCACGCGAAAAATAGACCAGACAATGAAAGCTTCTTAGAAAGGGGTACCATTTTGATTTCGTCCTCCATGTTGCGAATCCGAAAACGCGACCATTTTGCATAACTTATCCACACTAACTACTAGGGACCTTGTCCTATGAGTGAACAAAAACATGCTATTTCGTGCATGTCGTTTACTTCCGCTGATAATTAAATAACACATGTTGAAACAAAACACCGGCCGGTAAATCGCTAGACCTACCTTAACAAAGCTGATCGATGTTGTGGTTCCCTCAATATCCAGCAGCAAAATTTTGCATTTCTTCACGATCTCGCCGATATCTTTATTCTCGCTTGCCATTATTAATCGTACTACCTTGATCAGGTGTACTTTTTATGAACGTACGGTTTTTATTTGACTAGAAATTGTTTCACGCCACACTACTTACTACCCCACACCACAGAAAAAAGCATTGATTGAACGAAACACGAGAGCACAGCGTACTGAAGGACGCTCGGGTGCGGAATAAAGTGCAAGCAGGACGAATGTACAGAACAAAAGAGGAACAGAGATGAGAGAGCGGAAGGATACACCTTGTATCAATGCTTCCAACATAGTAAATAACCCTCCGAATTGCCATACTTAACCATTTAAAGATAACTATTTCCAAAAACATTGGAAGGTTCCGTATGATTTAATTTTTTATTTACCTTTCTTATGATATGCACAAGCATTATATGAGAAAATATGTTTTAACTTTCAGTCTGTTCTGTTAATTTTATTACCATGTAGTTGAAAAATTACGGAATATTTATAATTTTAATAAAAACCAACGCAAGTGAGAATAGGCTTGTAAAATTTTCATGTAATATTTCAATTATTAAATAACCTGTACTTTCTTGGTTTGTTCTATCAAGAATAAGTGCAGTGTATTATAAACAAAATGGTAGAATAAGAAAGTGGTTAATATAACACTGCGACATAAATAACTTATACTTTGCTTAACTTACGGGAATGCCAACATTATAATAAGAATAAACACATTCTTAGATAAATGATAACAATAATTCTCTCGAAATCTAAGCCATATTCTGCACTATAATTTAAATGTTAATTGATCTATTGTTAAAATTATTTTTCAAATAACTACATTACTGTACATAATGGGCGTATTCATAATGGCATGATAAATATAGGGGTTGATATTACTAGACCCATCCATTTTTGTCCCGTTAATGTTTTAAATATATAATATACAGATATATACAGATGTACTTGTAGATATATTTTTGGCAAAATAATCAATGTGACAGACTGCTTCTTTATAATTTTTAATTGCTTGACTACTTTAATTAACTCAATATTTAGGGGTAGAAAAAATTGTTATCTATTTTCGAAATTCTAGATACCTATCTCGTTTTTATAATAACCTTAGTAACCAGTTCAGTTCAAATAACTATATTCAAGTTTAAAATGTTTGGTTTGCATCTTTGCTGATACTATCTAATGTGAGCTTAAAATACTTATGGATTAAAAAATATATATGTATATTATTTACATTCCTTTTTAATCCCGTAATTTCCTGTAACAGAGATTTTGTCTAATGTATTTAACATAGGTTTACTTTACATTAAATAGCTTACAATAGTAGACCATGTATGACTGAAATTTTAAAAATGTACATAAGCTAATTTTGTTGGTACTTACATTACACAAAAAAGGAAGGAAAATAACAAGTATATGGATATTCGGTGTAAGAATAAAATACAGTTCATAAATAATTATTTATTTTGTCTCAATACACAAATTACAAAACCTTACATAAATCTATTATTACTATCTATATGTACAATGTCAAATATTGTGAGCACAGTATACATAACATTTTTGGATATTGTCATCATCTCAGAGCACACTATTATAATTATAAAAAAATCCATATGGTTAATTTTTTATCCTCACGCCAGGTAACTTACTGGGTAGGCAAAGGATGACACATTATTATGGTCTGAGGACTTTGCATGGTGGCAAACTAATGTAAAAAATTATAATTTAATAAACAAACATTGATGAAGTGTAGCATTTTTGATGCATTTAGTTACCGTTAAAAAAAAAGATTACATAAACGTTATTCCCATAATTATGTTCCAATTTTAAACTATTACTTTTATCTATGTATGTATATAAGAGTTCTTATAGTTATATGCTTGTAAGTGGAACTATACACAAATAATATATCTAGAAAAGAGTCCAAACATTATAAAAAAATTATGTACAGATTATAAATGATCTAATAAACTGCTCTTAGAATATTTATTTGAGTCTTGTTTCAATTTCTTCAAGAGTCGCGGTGTGTCAGGATTCGTGGAAGCCTTTCGTTTTGTTACCTGCAATGATTAAAAAATATATTTAGTTTCACTGCTTTGGTGGTCGTGATGGTTGCAAGTGTGATTGCAGATCGGGAGGTCCTGGGTTCAAACATGGGTGGGGCACGACGGGATTTTTATATACCGGATTTTATATATTCTGTTAACTTTGCCTGACATGTTTTGCTATGCGAATATTTGTTTTTTAAGTTTAGTAACTAATTGTGAAACCAAAACTTACAACAGACAATGTAATCTAAGAATAATGGGCACACTTGTTAAGGTCATTAAAAATACCAAAAGCCAGATGCTGTTTATGACCTCGGGTATCTTTTTTGGAAATTTCAGAAAACTCAGAAGAATAGTTTTGTGAGCTGATTATAAAAATTACACTGTTGAAAATATGTTGTTGAGGTCTAAATTTTAAAATCTTAATAGAGAATGGCTGCTGAATTATAAAGAGTGAATTAATGTTCAGATTTTGTGCTAAACCAACCAAATTGAAGTAATTATGTGTTACAGAGTTTATAATTATAACTAACGACGTTATAAGGAGTTTACACTGTACGTTTATATTATGTTCAGAGGAGTGTTATACAGATTTGAAACTAAAATTTTATAATTAAGCATATCAATTAGATTTATTCCATGACTATTTATATTTGATTTAATCTTCCAATAAATAGCTTCCAAATCTAAATGTTCTTATGAGCTTATGAGCAGCATAGGTGGTGCGAGAAGCGATCCCCAGCCCGCATCCTCAGAGTGGGGATGATGGGCAGTGATGCCTCAGGGTCGGCTCATGTGCAGCAGTGGAATGAGACAGAATGATGACGATGATGAAATAGCTGGTAGATAAGTGCACGATTTTTTAAAGGAAGTTACCTTAGGTTTAGTGTTATCGGGCGTTATAGAAGCGAAGACAAAATTGCCTCTACTGGAGGAAGTGTTCACTTTGGGCCCGTCGCCTCCCTCGCCGGCTAGCGGCATGGCCAGCGCCGCCAGCCGCGCTAGCGCCCCCCGACCTCGTGTCAACAGGGAGTTATGATAGTTTTGCTGCAATTCAAAAAGATTATATTGATAAATTCTGTTAGATTGGCTTGCACAATAACTTCACAAATCTAGAATTTACCCAAAAGTAGGTCAAATTAGGACCAAGTCGAATTGAGCTCGATGACTGTTATTATTCCATTTCCATGATAGTTTAGTAAAAGTGTCTCATGCAAGGTATAAAATAACAGACCCTAATACTCCTACCCTAAATAGACCTAATACTTTGGCTGGTTCAATCAATACAATCTTTTCTTAATTGTTATGTACAAGCCAGCTTGACGAACGTTTTTTTCGGGGTGGCCCGACTAGTTTTGGACCTATACAAGATCCTTCCTCATGAGCTCCTGGCGATTATAGCGCGGTTGTGGAGAAACCGAAGTTCTCAAGGAGAGATTTACTTTTCTCAAGTGCTTGTTGCTCTCCAGAATTGAATAAATCTCCCGCATTAAGTAGACACAAAATTGTGAGAAATGATAGAAAAATATAAACATTTTTTTATCTAGCTATTGTTTTCCCATTAACCAGAAACTACCAAATGAATTCGTCAGCCAGTACTTTGAATACATTATTAGAAATAATAGCTATTCAATTATTATTTCTAGGGCCTTGTCGTGTTTATGTCCCAGTATGGAATAGGTATTCCATACCGGGACATAAACATTACTGGTGAAATGTGGGAGTGTTCTACATTCCTCTACCTACCTCTTCGGGGATTACAGGCGTGATGTTACATAATAACTATTCAGTGGAAATGAAATTTAAAACTGTTCCATATTCTGACATCAACAAATTATAGATATATACAAACCTGGAATATAGTAAATGTTTTCTTTGGACTCAGTACATCCTTAGATGATCTTGTCTCATTGTCGTGTGCTTTTGGTTTCTCCACATTGTTGCAAACTTTCTCTATTACACTCGATGGTGTCTTAGGAGTAAGATTAGCTTTAATAAGAGCATTTCTATTTATACTAGTGTTCACATCTTCTTCACCTTTCTCTTGCTGAAACATGATATACTTATTAACATTAAATCATCGCACCTGGTATCTTACAGGGTAGGCAGAAAGCACAGAGTGCAAGAAATCTTTATCAGTAAAGCTGAAATGCTTCTTCTACATTCATCACTTTCTTTTGGAACACATGTCGGTTCCGGAGATGTTTGAATTAAATGAATGCATACTACAAATATTACCAGTTTTCTCAGAAACATCTCTCTCTCGTGCCTCTGTTTTCTCCACTGCTCTTCAGACTCAAACTCGTCTTCTTGAGTCTCAGCGTATTCACTAGCGTTCGTCCCCGTTTCGTCCTCACCATCTGAAATAATAATAAATATTTTAACACATCTCCACCAACAGGCATCTTATCACAAAGGAGGTTGTGCTTGTGTTACAAATATAGATACAACTCGCATATATAGATACATTTTTACACATAACTTGTAATTAATATTTTTTACTTAAAAACATTTAACATAACATCATGTCTGTTATCCCCGAAGAGGTAGGCAGAGGAGTGTAGAACACTCCCACAATTCACCAGCTACGTTTACATCCCAGTATGGAATAGGTGGTGAGTAAAACATTTAAACATTAAAAAATAACATTGCATCACTTCATACATGTATATATGTTGGTTTTAGTATTTTTTTCACTCGTTTTACGTTAGTATTCACCTGCATTATTCCATCTGAATTTCCGTTGGCGGTGCCCGTCGCCCAGGTCACCGTCCTCGAACAATAACTCTTGCAGCAGCCTCACTTCTCGCTTGTCTTGATCAAGCACTTCGCGCCTGAAAATAATGCCGAATTAGTCATTAATAATTCATACTCACAGAAGCCAACTTGGCACTTCGCTTGGTGACGTAATATCGAGGCACAGCGTCGAAGACAAGACTGGTACACATTGGTAACATAAAGGACGCTTGGTTTAGTTTAGGTGAAAGTCAGTGTATCCTTATACTTACATGTGTATCTCCCCAAGTTCCCGCTGCAGCTTGCCCTGGTGGAAGGTGTCGTCGTCGCCCGCCTCGCGCTCCATGCGGTCGAGCCCGGCCTCGTCCTCATCCCCTGAACCTACCCACTCGTCCTCCGATGTCAGCTCTGCTTCTTGTTCAAAGAAATCCTGGCCGATGCGTTTCTTTTTTGGGACTTTTGCCTGTATTTCTACCTAGAATTGTAGAAACAATGAAAATTATAATAAAGGTGGCTCTCAAGGGCAAAACTATTGCGAAATCCTCTAATCCGAAATTCCTAAAAACAATGGTAGCAACATGTAACAGAGGAATACTCCCAGGACTGGAGTCACATGGAAGAAAACATTTTCAGAATGTATAAATTTGTGAGCTAGCTAGTGAGCTTTATTGTTTTTAATTGATATCATTTAGTTTTATCCATATGAATTAAATGGAAATAAAATAAACACTGTGGACTGTTTGCCAACTGTGGTAAGAAAGGCACAAAATGTTAAAAGTTAGAAATCATGCAATGCAATAATATCCAGTTTTACTTGGATCAGTAGACAACACCCAACAGTCTTACTAATTTAAAACCTCTCATACTCTCATGGCGTTTTTCCTTTTTCCATTAGGCTAGTTCATGATAATGGTACAATAGTATTATTAATGTTTAGAAAATAAATTCGTTATATTTTAACACTAAAGACAACAACACTAAAGGAGTGACCAAAGCATAGCCGTCTTTGAAGCAAAGCTCTCTTTGCCCAATCACACTGCTCTGTGAAAACATCAGATATTGCAACTACTCCATGCTTCATCATCATTAGCCTATCTCAGTCCACACAGGTCTCCCGCGCCACTACCGCGCCCTGTCCTCGGCTAGCCGCATCCAATCTCTGCCTGCGGCCTTCGTCGATCGTCATTTGCCGAGCCGGAGGGCGTCCTACACTACGTACGACTTGAATACCTACCTCATTCTCTTCAGAGTCATATTCCACCAGTCTATCATTATCCTCATCAATGTCACATCCATATTCATTTTCCTCCTGTTCTGAATAGCTATCTTCATCATCTGGAAACAGTATTTTAAACTAAATATTTAATATAACTGTAGAAGCGTTAATGAATATCCAAAAACATGTCTTGATATTGATTTTCTGTCATCTAAAAGTCACACAACATAAGTATGCACCTGAAAATTGTAGTGCTCTGTCTTGAAGCTTGCGCTTCTTTAGTTTTTTCTTTTTGCAGCCAGTCATTTCAGCACCTCCAACCATTTCATCATCAGATTCGATTATGAATTTTTTCTTTAATTGTGTATTATCAACATTCTGAATGTCATTGTTTTCTTGCTTTTTATTGTCACTGAAGAAGTATTTGTTAGGCTTTTGTTTATTGAGCTCCTTGTCATTTAATTCGTCCAGAAGTGACTTGAGTAAACTATTTTCTATTTCTCTACCCTGCATAGAATTTACAGCAACTATTGGACCTTCCGAATGATCAATTTTATCAGTCTGCATCTCCTGAGTAGAATCTTTCAGAGACTCATCAGACATGTCATTTTCTGCTATCCTTTCATTCTCAAGCTCAGTTTGTGATATTAAAGGGTTGTCATAGAACTTTCCAGTGCATAAATCAGCAATATCTTCACCCATGTCTTGAGACTGAGAAAGCTGGGATGGCAGATCTTCAGGTGTTACCAGGTGTTGTACAAATTTGCCTGTACACATACCGACTAATGCATCGAAGTTGTCCTGGAAATTCGTTAACACTTTATACTCTTTTCAATACCCATAGGTCTACTTATGATTACAATGTTTAAAAAGATTAAATGATGTTTAAACAAGACATTTTATTTATTTATAACAAGATCCTTTTTAAATTGGAGATAAGTGCAAATAGCAAAATCAAATTATTATTTTTGATGTTATATGATCATAGTCTTATTTTAACATATTATAGATTTTTTTTGATATACCATTAAAAAATATTACTGATACACATCTACAGATGTTACAGAAGAATTTTACTGTAATGACTGACAATATTATTTTATACACCATGAAAATATGTCTCTACACATATAAACCAGTTTAACATTACATGTAAAATTACTTACATCATTATATGGCTGGGATTCATAGATAACATCTAATTTTTCAGAAGTTACATTCATATTTTCACTACCAGATTTTAGAGTGGAAAACGTTTGAGAGCCTAAGTCAATTTCAAAACTTGTATCTACTCGCTTTTCTGTTGCGTTTATTGACTTTTGGTTACATTCTTGAGTACTAAGTAAATCTTCTGAGTAAGACTTATGTAGCTGACCTAATTGTATTTCATCATCTGAAAGATTTAAAAAAAAAGAATTCATTTAATATAATATTATGACAAATAGCAGCCTAAACAGTTCTAAGCTGGAAAGTCCGACAATATTGAAGACCAATGAAAACTGCATATAACATTTTGTTCTATGGTTGAGATTACAATTTCCAATACATTGGTGTTAATCTATCATGTTATTATCCAGTTAAATTATTACTTATTTCTGTATAAAGTAATTTAATACACAATCATATTATGTAGATCACTATATTAGCCTCTTAAAAGCATGATAAAGAAATTCCAGTTGTGCCTACTGAACTGTCTGTGAGCACAGAAATAACTTCTCCCCACATTGACGTACTAAATATTTTTAACAATTAAATTAAGCTGATGGCCTAACATTCAAAATGCGGATGGTAGCAACTGGATGAAATCTAATGAGAATGGCTTTGAATACATTGTATATTAAGCAAAAATATGTATAAGAAAATGTCTATGAACCCCAAGCAGGCTTAAACAAAATAAGCTATAAAGTAAGAGATGAAGATTGAGCTCATTAGCATGCTATTGGAAAGACCTATGTCTAGCAGTGGACAGAAATAGGCTACTTACTTCTGCTGCTGACAATCATGATTGAAATTTTAAGTGTAATATTACATACTGCAGACCCCAAATAATTATATGGGCCCTTTCCAGTAATCAGATAACACTGTGTCAAGTGTGACAATATAAAGCTTCTTTACCTTGTGATTCAGAAATAATATCCTGGTCTCCTCGTTGTGGAGTCTCACGAAGTATTGAATTAACTTTTGAATCTTCATCATCTGAGTCTTCAAATGCTTTCAAAATTCTGCCCTTTTTAGGTTTCGTATCTGTCTCTTCTTGTTCTGAGTCTGACGAATCATCTTCGTCATCCTCTTCAGAATCGCTATTATTTGAAAGGTTATCATCATCGATTTTGTCATCATTATCTTCTGCATTATTTCCTTTAGATACTAAATCTTCTGTTTTTTCAATATCCTCACCATCAGATACTTCAACTTCATCATCTATCATGGGGTTCCTCTTACGAGGCTTGTCACTCATATCTATGTCATCCTCTATTTCTTCCTCACTACTAGATTCCTCAGGTTCATCGACAATTTCTTTTTCTTCTAATTTCGCTTCAATCTTTTCAATGTCTTCCCCATCAAATCCTTCACCGTCATTTACTGTATTCATCTCGGCTTTTAATTTATTTTCTTCTTCAAGACGTTTTTGCCACTCTTGAAATCGTTGTTCAGCGATTTGTTCTTCCAAGTCCTGCTTTAATTTCAAATGCTGAGTACCTGGCTTAAACCTAAAAAAAGGAAAAAATAATGCTCCTATTAAAAAATCATGTCAGTTATCCAATAAATCTATATATAAATATTAATATATGAGTAGGAATCTTTATATCACTGGTAAGGAAGATTATGTGCATGGAGGAGAGTAAAACTTTGTACGGTTGAAGTTTACATGGAGAAATGACGAAAGCTAAGATTTACATGTAATATGTATTTAAAAAATTGCATTAGATTAAAATATTAAATATCTATGTCCATACTATGTCTAAGTTTTAAGTTTAAATATCACTTGCCATAACAGTGAAGGAAAACTTTGTGAGGAAACCTACACAGCTTAGAGTTCATAAAAAAATTTCTCTAAGGTGTGAGAAGACTGCTAACCTTCACTTGGCCAGTACTGCCTCACACAATATGGCCGCAATCCTTTCATTCTCAAAAGAGACCAGTATCCAGCAGTGAAATGATAGAAAGGGTCGGGAGAGTAGGTATGGCAATGGGTTCAACACCTATACCATTATGGGATCTAGCGTAACTGGTGAAATGTGGGAGTGTATTAAACTCTGCCTACATGTTCAGAGACTAGACATGATATTACGAATCTTGGACATAACAACAACCTCATTAATATTCATAATCTCTACTGAATTACTAGTTTGTATACATACATATACATATTAAGTAACAGGGTCTGTGAAATCTAACTGCCCTTTCTCAAGCAAAGCATATGGAAAGGTTTTCCAAATGAATTCTTAGTCACTTCACACGTGCAAACCAATTGCAGTCGATCAACATCATTTTTTAAATATGACAAAAGTTATGAATATAAAAAAACTTATTTAGTACAATCAGTGAATGTTTGTTGTTCTCTTTTAAACAAATTCCATATATGAAAACCATAAAATCTTAATAAATAAATTGAAGATTGTTCAAAGGTACTTACTTCTTTTCCCTATCTTTTTCCATTTCTTCCAAGGATTTCAATTTGGCAAAATAGGTAAATCTTTCTTTTAACAATTCTACACCTGTTAGCTTTTTCTGTGTACTTGCATCATCATCATCATCTAGATCTATAAACATGCCTGGAGCGCCTTTTAGCTTGGGCTTTATTTCCATTGCTGCTTCAAAGTGTGTGGCAGGTTTATGTGACACAACTAAAAAATATGATAACTAAAAGCATTGTATACAATTTTATTATTAAATGTAATAATTATGAAAGAGATTTGTGCTGATCAATATTACCTTTATTAACTTCGGCATTTTCAATAATTTTACCAAGTTCTTCAATAGAAAATTCATTGTCAGTAAATTCATCACTGAAATTTTCCTTATCACCTGCGCCGTTTGACATTCCGTCACTACGCTCGTCTGTTTTATCTCCTGAACCCTCCTCATTTTTATCTTCAATATCCAAGCCTCCAGTTTTTTCAGAGTCATAATGCAAAGAAATTAATTGACTTTCTTCTTCTTTTGTAGCACTATCCAGAGGTGAATCGTCTTTTCGTGATACATATTCTATTTCCATACGTTGTGATTCTTCTTTTTGTTCTAAATTTCCAGTAATATTCTTATCACAATTCACTATGTTTATATCATTTTCTAAGATGAATTCATTTTCAATACTCGTCTTGTCACCACCAGTGACAATGTTATCATTCATTATGCTTGTTTGAATATCACCAATTTTCTGATCTACAATGATATCATCAAAAATCTTATCATTATTTTCTTCTATGACTTGGTCATTGTCTTCATTGGTTAGTTTTAACTCACTACTGGGACTTTCTGCACCATCTCCAGATTTATCATTTTCAGAGGTTTCTTCTGGACAGTCTGCCTCTTTTTCTTCTTCTGTATCACTCTTACATAGTTCTGTCATTTCTTTTTGCCTTTGCTCCAACAATAATCTACAAAACCGAATGTTCAGAATAAGAATATGTAATACCAAAATATCTTTGCAGAGTAGATCAGAACTATGTACAATACTATATAAACTTCGTTACAATGTTTATTGACCTTTTTATTAACCCTATTAAGTTTGTATACTTGATATACAATCAGGGAGACATTTAGAGGGCTACAGACAGTACAACAGTACTTGCTACAAACCTACCTTTGTTAGCCTATATTGTTGGACTATGACAAATACAACACAATTCTATTTCCACTTACACATATTGTTTCAACTGTTCACTATTCATTTTGATTGGTAAAGATTTTCCATCAGAGGTAACAGCCGGCCTTCTCCTGCTCATTATATCTTTTAGTGTCAATGCCTTTGGTCTGTGGTATGGTAAAGATACTGTCTTTTCTCTTAACATTCTATTGGATTCACTTTTTATCTTTTGCATGTTTTCCATTGCTTGTTTAGCAGTCATCTTAAAAATAGAAATATTTATGTGTGATAAAATATTGATAAGTACAACCTCAATATTTTAGTTTCTATTAAGCAACATAACCTTAATGTAGAAATTTAATTTCAATACAAAAAAGATTATATATCCAAAGTATCACATTATCAAATGTATAGTACGAACAAAATGCACAATTAGCCATCTAAACCTATTTGTATAAGATAACAATAGCACTAATTTCAACATACTTTTGGTGCCTTAGATGCGATTAGATTGGTCGGTTTGGACTTTTGCTGTCCGAAGCTAACATCATGCTCTTCATCAGATATATCAGGATCACATATCAGAGTTAACATTGGAGCTTTTTTTGCTGCAGATTTCTAAAAACAATTTTCTTTGTCAATAATAAATAACAGAATTAAACCTGAGAGAAAAACAATAAATAAAAGAGTTCTAGTACAAATTATCAAAGTGACCTTTAATGTTTATTGACAGAGTAATGGAATCTTATAGAAAGTTATGGTAGTTATATGACTGGTATTTCAAATGTAACAATGAGATAACATTAGATGTAGTGTGCCACACAGTCACTGACCAACAGTTAACAACTTTTCAATTTTCGATTCAGTATTGACAACATACACTGCATTTAGGAGAACATACGCAGAACCTCCCTATCGGCAGTCACACTTGGAACCAAAGTGACCAACAAGGTAGTCAATGCTATACTTGCTTAGTGATTAATAAAGATAGATAAATAATATATGAATAGACCTAATATAATAATATGGCACTTGATGCTCTCTACTAACCCAATATTTGTGTGTCAATATAATAATAGTAATAATGTAATATGAACCTGTAACATTTTTAATTTGAACACATCAGATATTTCAATTGGATTATTTTTAAATAGGTAATGAACATAAAGAAACTATAAATAAAGAATCAATATTGGTTGTTACCTTTTTTGTTTTTGAACATAGATTTTCATTATTAGAATTGTCTGATCCTTCACTGGGATTTTCTACATCAGATGTTCCGTTCTCTTGTTGAACATTCTCTTTCAAGTCATTTTGCTTAGGATTCTTCAGTTTTTTGAACTTATTTCGCAAGTTTTTATTTTTAATTTTAGTTCTCGACAGATCATATTTTTTAAACTTGCTGCTATCACAGTCTGATGACGATTCACAATCACTGCTGCTATCTACAACAGTTTTTATTCTAAGCTTCTTTTTAACGCTAAGTATTTCACCAGTGCGAATGCCATTTGATGCACATAGTGTTGGTGATGGCAATCTGTTAGTCCTTTTAACACTTTCACCTTCATCAGAACCACTGTCACTGTCCGTAAATTGATTCAATCTATTTCTTTTTCCTTTAAATGATAGTTCATTTTCGCCGTCAGAATCACTACTT
>DWTO01002028.1:0-14796 GCA_018244755.1 Jemadia pseudognetus
ACTACAATTAACTACTATCACCTATTCTATAGTGGGACGTAAACGTAACTGGAGAAACGTGGGAGCGTACTACACTTCTCTGCCTACCTCTTCGGGAATTAGAGGCGTGAAGTTACGTTATACATACTATATTATCTTTGCAGCAAAAATACAATGTAAGCAATATTTTATAACGAGCCGAGTTCCGTACGTTTCTTCTGTAATATATAAACATGATATTCATACAATATATTAACGCTTTAATAAATAACGTACGGACATTCACGTCAAATGCGATTTCCAGCGCCGTACTATACATGTGTATAACATTTGTCAGAATTATTTCAGCTGTCAACTGAATTCAGCGTTAATATAATGTTGACTAAATTCACCAATTAATTTCGTAGAAGATTAACCTTGGCAACACTCCGTGGGGCTAAACCTCGAACGATTTGCCGGAATTATGTTCACCTCGTCCCTAACGATCCTAGGATTTGGACACGAAATATTATGGCTGCTGCGATTCGCTCGCATCACAAGTTTGGCGTTTGCATTTTAGAATTACCGTTAATTCTTATAACGTCAATTATTTTAACCCTAATCTTTGAAAGTCTACAATAAATAACACTTCCCTCAGAAAAAAATTAAGTTATTGTACAACCTAGATGCTACGTTATTATAAGTATACGAGTATAATTAAGAAAATTTAGTTCCGTATTGGAACGGAGTAACAATATATTCCCCGACCCCGTGCTAGGATAGAGAGTGGCGTAAGAGGTGACTAAAGCCGGCGCTGGCAGTCGCGGTATGGCGCGGTCTGCCTGGACACAGTTACATGCGCTGGCCGCCTGTGGGCAGCAGCGTAGGCATTCCGAGAAGCTGTGCTCTGCGATGCCCAACCCGCATGCCCAGCGTGGGGATTATGGGCATGACCGCTCATATAAGGTCTATGTCCAGCAGTGGACTCCAATAAGGTGATGATGATGAAGAAGAAAATGTAGGTCTTGAAAACGTGTAATTGCATTTATTAATCAATATTTCGTATCCTGACCAAATTATTTGACTTATTATCTATTTTCAATTGGTTATATAATTTTGATTATCCTTTAATAATTCTTTGGCCTGTTTGCTATCGCGTGACCAACATGCGAATTTTTCAAAATAAAATTCCGCGCTCACTAAACGTTGCAGCTGGATATTTGGAGCAATATCTGCGTTAAATGATGCGATACAGTTGCGTTATATTTGTGCGTATATTTCGCGTTACGACCTCTATGTAGAGAACAATATTAACTATTGCATACCTATCTTCTCATATATGTACAAAGCTTTTCCATAACGATGGCAAATATTACCCAGTTAACTAACACAGGTTTAGGAAAATTTGAAAGTTTTTCTAATGAATGTCTTTTTTATAATGTTTCCTGTACCTTTGAGTACAAAATTAACTTATTCAATAAAAATATATTGAGTAGCACATATATGTATATTACTATTCATTATAATATAATCCCAGTTTAAAAAATCAATCCCTAGCTACCTCGTCTATAACATTGGGCGACAATGAGTAAGTAATACAAAGTTTATCACAAATTAAAATACCTCAATCGATTGTGAATACATAAACAAGGGAACTAAATAAATATGTTAACATTTTTCATTTGATACCGAGAGAGGCTTTGTAACCGTGTACAATAAGAGTCGATCCTACAAAGGCATGTCTCCGTTTCCACCCCAACGTGGCCCCCGTGAAGTTGGTACCACGTCTTGAACACGCTGAAAAACTAACCGACCCCATATATTATGACAGCTCTTTTGAAATTGGCCTCGTTGTAATAGCGAAAGCCTGTCCCATAAAGAATATTCTATATTCCGTACATCTGGCTTGTTTCATTACACGACGCTACATCCTAGCTTCTCTATATACGCCCCGATAGATTTTGTTACAGGTTAAGTTTTGAGTACATCGACAAACTTTATAACAGAAATATTACTAGAAGGTAAGTTTTATTTGTCGGCAGCGCAATGTAAATCTAACATCACTCCGTAACGCAACGAATTAACTCCTGTAAGTTTGTTGTAATAGACATATCGCATTACGCAATAAACAGGTATCACCCTCGTCCCCATCATTAGAACAATTACTGGTATACAGCGTGTTCTATTTTTGGTCCAATTTTGTTTCCACACCGTTAATTGTAATTGAATCTATAATTATCCCTACAAGAATTCCGAGCAATTCCGTTTGTTAACGAACTCGCGACCCATCTCATCAGCCGCGACACCCTATTCTGTTTTGAAAACAATACCTCCATCTACGTCTTGTTGCAACTTGCAATCAGTGTTTTGGTCAGATAATAATAGACCAGTCGCATTTAGTTGTACCCGAACAATCTAACTCTTGTCGTTCTCATCTTCCGTACTATTTGTCAAAGGGAAAACAAACAAGTTGTCAAATGGAAACAATCGAAGTCTTCTGTCTTTTGACGACCCCCCGAGAACTTAGGGCAGTTCCGTCCCGATATGATGTACGAGTACCCTATGTACTTGTTGGGATAGTGACAATCTTAGAGTATTTCATTTGTTATAATTTATTTACGCCTCTAGTTTAAATAGAAATTATATTCAAAGTGCATATAATATTTCGTTTGCTATAATCATAACTGGACCAGTATTTAAAAACGTTTTAATTCTATTCATTTGTATTATATTATGTAGTGTTTTGTAGTAATATTGTAACGATTGTGTTAATCAATTGATATATTTTATTACCGGTGAAATAGGTTGGTTGATACAGGGGCATAACCCCTCAGGGGAGGCCTTTGCCCAGCAGTGGACTGTAACAGGCTGATGGTGATAATTACCGATATAATTTAATCGGTCTGAATAATTCATAAAGCTTGACGTTTTTAATTCTATACAATAGACAAAACAATATTTAGCATTTTAGAAATGCACCAATTAAATAATAATAAAATATGTTAGTACAAATATGACATTAAAACAAAAGGTTAAACCAACGTAAATATAATACACGAATAAGCTGTTAATATCAATAACGTTTAGATTTGTGACTGCTTTGAAAACTTTAAAGTCATCCATTTCAGTTTGACTGTGGCAGGAGTTGATTTTATATTCTGCTACTCTTGAACTATGCAATGGACGGAGCGGAATCAGTTGGGAACAAATTCAATGGTGCGACTACGTTTGTCGGATCGGTTCATAGTCGTAAACTTCGGCCCGACTTCCCACGTCCGTTGTTCCGAGCGTTCATTTTTAAACAAGTGATTTAGACACTAAAGTTTTGCCATTTCGCTTCTGACTTAGCGAGCACTTTCGAGTCACTATCGCGGGGGCTTAAGTACGTTTCTGTAAATACGCTGTCTCAACACAACTACGAATCGTAAAGTAAAAGTTTCGACTACGGGAAAAGCTCCAACCGAATCGATATTACAGTGCACTGCGCAATGCAATAGGGTTGTTTTTTTTTTCGTGACACCGAAAAAGCAGCGCGCCCGGGAAAAAGTTTAGAGTTACTTTGCATTTCGCTAGTGACTAATGTTTTAACGCGTCACGAGCGCACGCACATAAATTGAGGTTGAATTACATCCCCCCCCCCTTCCCACCTCCCCCACTAACTAACCCACCAATGCTGCAAGCACACCGTATAACCCCTGGAAATTTCCCCGCTGTTTCCGAGTAGTGGTGAGTAAATTATTAATTTTGCGTATTATTTCCTTACAATGCGTCTTTTATTACTTCAGTGACAACTCTATTACGTATTATTGAACTTCGATGTCATGGCAATTTGCATTAGTTATGCGTAAAATCGATACCATCCACAAGCAGCGCACATCGCTTTCAACTAGATGTGGCAATTCGATATAGAGCGTATAATATTTACGAGAGGAATATGTGAAACATACTTAACTTGAAAAGATAACTCTTAAAGTTTCGTACGGCTCGAGTTCCGAGAACGACGAGGAAAGAAATTAATCTTTTCAGTCTTGTAGTACCGTTCCTCATTTCTTCATTATTACGTTTCTCTGTTTCCGGTCGGCGGATTTTGATTTATGGCTTTAATTTGGCAAGGTTGCCGACGACAGGCCGAGACATGGAGTGTTTTCAAGGAGCCATCGTGCAATTGTTTAATTAATCTCGAGCCACGGAAGCGTCGGGCGCCACACTCGCCGCGGGTGCACTACACTTGCCCCAACTTTAAACTCGTTAAAAGTTCCTTTGAAACATTTGGCGCCAGATCAGCCGCACTCAGACTCGCTCTTCAAATTGTTAACTGCCCTAGTATTATAATTAAACAGCATTTCATGTTCCATTTCTCGCGTATTTCTAACGCCATATTGTTTCGGGAATTACGTTAAGATTGTCCGATGGCTCGGACGTGTAGAAAGAATGGTAGCTGAAAGAATACAAAATAGATACATAATGCGAATATTGAGGGACGCACCTACCGAATACGAGTAAGACTCATCTGTCTTAACTTAATAGGCCAGATACTGGCTGATGGGGCAGTCAGAAGTCTCCGAAACTTGAATGCGTGTATGAAGAGAATGATGAATGCAGAAGAAGGACGTTTGATCTGAAAGAATGGAGATAATAAGATTTCAGACCATCAATAATATTATTAGGAAACAGATAAACATCAAGGTAAAGAAGCGATTTTATTTAACTCAAATAAAAAAACGTTCGTCATATCTTAATACGACGAACTTTATTATGAGAAAATTCCGCTTCAGTTTGCATATGAACAAAAAGTGCATTGAGATATTTAGGGCGACTTGACGACGAATGCAAATGACGGGAACACGTTTGGGCACACGGTAAAGTGTGTGTACAGATGGCACTCGGCTGCGCATCGTCGTGGACACTGAAAGCTTGTACATAACAGGCGGCACTGAGTGAACAAGGCTCATTCCTCGCACACAAGATGGCCGACAATGGCCCTTAGCGGATAATTACTCAAATAGATTGCCCATCGGGGTATTGTCTCCGTGCGCCTCCGCCGTAATATAGGAATGTTTCTGACTCGCATACTAACTATTCCAGCATATTTTCTCCTTTCACGAACATATTGTTCAGATATTTCATGCTGTTCATTATTGCGTATAATTCAATGCTTGATATATTTCATCTGCCTAAATAAGAGAATAATTAAGAAGCAATATTTATTTTAATTGTCTGCAACTAGTTAAACCCACGTACACCATTAGTATTCTAAGCTAAACATATTGTACGTAGTACTTAATATGGATCATATTGCATTGAACAGTATTGCAGATAAGCCGGTAAATTGAAAGCTTACCTAACACTATATAGACAAATAAAAACATTTCACTCTTGAATTACAAAAAAGTAATATAATCTTCAACAAATTAGGCAAAATACGAACAAATTCAAGAAGTTTATAATGAAATCGCCCGATAACACGTGATTCTGTTTTATTTCGTAATTATATGGCAACATTGTCACGGTTGCATTAAAACGTTATTTAAGTAGGGGCGAGTCGTAATTCGCAGCGACTCGTGACGGACGAATTTTTCTCGGTTCGCGTCGCGGACATTTAATCAGACATTTTGATCAACACGTCCTCGCCCGGTAATATAATTACAGTTAACAGCAGCACGGCGACGTTATCGCGCATATAAATTAGAGCGATTTACATTTAGCGTCGCGACACCGCGCCGACCATTACCGTGAGTGATACGGGAATACTCGTAGGTGCGGGCGAGATGATCGCGGCGGCCGATTGTTATTCCAGCTTTATTTCCAAGATACCGACCGACGCCAGTCGGCCTATTTGAGACTAAGTATTTCGCTGTCAGCCGATTTCCAGGTATTTTACGTAGTTGTGCAGTTTATATTAAAATAATGCAAGTATATCTTAGCTAATCAAGTATATAACTATAGAATTTTTCTAATTTAGATTTTTTAGTAGTGTCTCGGAGTCTGAATTTATGCCCGGTGCATGGCAATAGGCTCACCACTTATTCCATAGTGGGACGTAAAGGTAACTGGTGAATTGTGGGAGTGTTCTACACTATTCTGCCTACCTCTTCGGGGATAACAGACGTGATGTTACGTATATCTTAGCTTAAATTTCTAACACGGGAATTATACGTTAACAGAGCGACATTATGAAGACGATTCATACGGACTGTAACTGTTACCGGGTTTTTTATTAATACCACTCTCTGCCTACACTTAAATTTATTGTTAAATGTTCAAAAGGATTTTTCATTATCGCAATGAACGTCAACATTCGATATAATGTCGGTAAATGAAACAATCACACACACGTAGTTACAGTTGCTCCAATTTATCGGTCACATTTAATTTTTCCACCTAAATATAGTGTCAACTGTTACAGTGTTTTTCTATTGTCACAAGCGACATGAAAATTTCATACGAATAACCTAAGAACCTTAACGAAAAAATCAAAAACGTTTACAAAGCTACAGTGGTCCCAATGTGCCGAACCAGACAGCTCCGCAGTTTATGAAATAGCATCGCAAGTACCTGATTGGGAAACTTAGTTCATTATTCACATTCATTAAGCATTGATGCGCGATGGTGTTCCTACCGTGTGCGGGATCTTCGAATGAAGTGTAATTCCGTCTGCGGATTTGTTATAATACCCAATTCGTTGCTTATAATCCAGTGGACTAATGAAAAGTAAACTTTAAATGTATAATTGTAATGTAAAATTGAAACGTAAATTGTTAAGGTAAAATTAACTGTCCTGTTGAACATATATTATGTTCTAATTATCCGTCCGATACGCCGTGTCCAAATAAAGGTCAGATGATCAAAAAAATAATTAAAGAATCAACAAACATGTATCATTTTTATAATATTTGATAATTAGTCATACAAAATAAACACAAGAAATTTATTGTATGATAGAATAATTACCCATCTCCAAACTTATAGATAAAGAAAGTTTTCAATGCATAACCGCCCACAGCGAATCGTCATTGTTGCTAACGAAACTTACCAATACAAATTGGATACTGGAATTGAAAGCAGACCCAAAAGCTGAACGTAACACGCATTCCTGTCACCAGTAAATGGGAAAGCCAGGTTCCGGTCGCAATAGCTTTGTCGTAAACTAGATTTGTACCTTGTGAAATTGTAGCCGCCTGCCCTAAGCAATGCCGTGAACATACCACGCCACTTGTATTGTGTACGAATACAGCTACGCAGCAATTACAAGACATTTTGTTCCAATTCACTTTAAATTGTCCCAGTTTAAAAACAATATGTGCTCAGCATTAAATGAGTTATATTGGTCCCAATCTATGTATAAATCGAAACTATTTATATAAAATTAAAATAATATAAAATTAAAATAAACATTTAGACTTTAGAAATCCAAGTGTAGAATCGATTGATATTATATTATCAAAGATGACATCGCTCCAGTCGGCTCACGTTGAAATATATTTACGTTTAATTTCAACAATCTACTAAAGACTAAAGAAAATAATCCGCTGTAATTGCTAAAAGCACTCGTTCTAACGGTGTTCACGTGAAATCAAATTAAAATCATTCATTAAGCGTTCACTCAAATTACTTCCGTCATAGCGTTCATAAATTGAATTCCCACATTTCGTGGCGAAACCTCTGTAAATTGGTATTAATTTACACGAAACGTATAGCCTTAATGATAAGCGTACAAGCAATATCTTTATTGCTTAAGGCGGGCGCCGGTGTGCGGGGTAACGTAAGTACAATGTCTTACTTATAAGTAACTTTTCTTGTATCTACTTAGCTGTTTACATGATATTTCCTTGCTGCGTGACTCCGGGCTTCGTTTAACATTAATCTTGCGTTTACATGTTCGAGCCATTTTGTGTTGTTATTTTTTTGTTCGATAATGTTTTTTTATCAGTGACGTGGATTATATCTCGTATCAGCAAAAGCTCGGCTGCTTCTTTTTATCTATTAGTTCAATTTTTTTATCATAAAGTACGTGTGATGTTATTCGTTTTGTGTTTTTTTTATTTCTAGTTCGCGAAAACACATGGTAAGACACGCAAGCAGAATTTACGAAGAGATAAAGAATGTCAAAAACTTAACTGCCTTATTATAAGCATAAAGGCAATACAATAAATTACATGTCGGCTGTTTCCGATTGGAAACTAAATAAATAAAATTGAATTATTTTTCATAATAGAGGGAATTTATCGGTGGAAATGGGAGCTTCGTTCCTGGAGCACCAGGGTTATTCACTAAGCAAATTGATGTTTACGCTTGCAAGCATTATGCAACTCATGCGGCATATATGAAGAATTATTTGTCAGCAAGACATTGGATAGACGTTGGATAGACATATCCAGACTCCAAGCCACTACTAGAAAATCTAAGTTAGAAAAATCCAATAGTGCCTGACCTGGGATTGGAACCCAAGACCACGCGATTGCAGTCGTGCTTGCGGTTACAGGACCAATGAGGCAGTGGAGATGGAGTGAAGTGGAAAGAATATATATAAAAAAGAAAACGAATAAAGACAGCGGCCTCCACCATTAGGCTACATGTTTAGGTAGGAAGGGACAAAACTGGAGCGATTTCACTAAGAATCCCGCGTAAATCTTATTTAGTAAAATATGATTGCAATTAAACAATTATCTTGACAATGATCATGACAATAATCCTAATATAAAAGCAACTTTTTAACAGTATGACATATAATTTAAATAGAAAATGAATAAAACTTGAAGATGTATTTCAATTCGGCGTGTCCTTTTTCTGTCCCTACGGAGGAAAGATTCTCTCTATAGACCCAACTACCTGTACTTGTCAACCCCAGCATACTTTATTTCGTACCTTTTTGTAAAACTTTATCAAATCTACTCGAGTTCCTTGTATGTCAGTTAAGGTACAGAATTCGTGCATACTGATTACAAATATATACTTTATAGCTGCTAAGTTCCAATCGTTGAATTAATTTAGATTAAATTTAATACATTATTTTTAAGAAATGATTTGAAGCATTTCATTATCTTTATAATACATATTGTCATTATCTCGCGAAAATAATTCTTAAGGTGGAAGAGTTTTTAAAGGTACAAAGAAACGGTTAAGAGTTCTATAAAAGACTTAAAGAAAAGTTTGCCTGGCATGTTTTACCTACGTCCAGCGAAACAGATCTTAGGGCTGTGTGTAACAGATAAACAGCAGCCACCACATACATAACATCTGATGAACTATCCATCAGCCCTTATAGGTATAATATTTCCTTATATTCGGTTGGAATTTTTCTACAAAAATTGATAAAAGTTTATGTTTAAAATGTTATAAATAAATAACTTAGCGATTTAGATCGTAAATGGTGGAATTTAAATGAATCCATAATATTTAGGGAAAAAACAAAGTTCATCCATTTATGTTACATAATACCTAAACATATTTATATCGTCTTCGATCATTTATGTAACTTGAACCACAAACATGTAACGAAGACTTAACTTTAGACTGAAATTCAATAACTGAACATAACCTATTAAGCCAATTAGCGTTTTATTTATCGAAACGTGGTAAAAAGCAATTTGATTTACAATCTCGATATAAGACGATCATTAGGGATTCGACAACAAGGCAACCGGCGTAATAGCACAATAGACGGGATAAATTATCATTTTATTTTGCAACTTTCGACGCGAAATTTCTGCAGTACACAACTTTTGTTAGCTGGGCACGAACCACGGAACTCGGTCAGTGTTTTATTGCTGGAAACATTAAATTCTGGTTTAGTGCGAGCACACAAAATTACCACAACGGAAAACATTTGCGAAAATTACAATGGCAATATTGTGTTTCATTTGTGTCAATGCGTCGATACGAACGTGGAAAAGAGCTTTGCTGTTATTTAAATAAACACCACCCGCTGGGGAAACTGCGCTCTCGCTAGTGGCTGAGCAATTTAACAAACGATTGGACCCTACCTATTGAAGATTTTAAGATACCACTGTTAAACTGTTCAACTGTACAAACAACTTAACATTCATACAATTAAACCAATTTCCTCACATATATTTGGAAGGTGACTTACGATGGCCAAAGTCTTCTTCCAAAACGAAAAGGGTTAAGACCGTAGCTGCGCCAAGCAATGATTAACAGACCATTTAATATATAATTCAATTGATGATACCCCAAAATTTTTCTATCCAGTCTTATATAACCTTATAATGTAACCTTTTAATAAGTACGAGTAAAGTGGTTTTCTATGCTCAAGCCTTGATCATACAGAAACACAGTAAATGGTGAAACGTGGATACGTGTATATATTATAAAAATTGTGAAAATTTTTAATTGTGTTAAATTAAATTTCAACAATTAAAATTTAACTGAATCTTAACAGATTGTCTAGTCATTCTATAAAATTTTGAAAATTCAACATGCCTCGACTACATCCATCTCAGTATCAATGTATGAACACTAACCAATTTCAAATCGTATTTTCGACGATTACATATTCAGACAAAACGCACACATTCTATTCCTACAAAGCTCACTGGTTTCAGCTAAATGAATATTGATGAATCCGGCATCCAGTCAGGAAGTATTTGTTTGTACATGAAATTGTGAAAAACGTGACATAAATAAATTTGCATCTCAAATCAACGGTGTCGATTTAATCGTGTGCGTTTGATCTCGTTTCGTGCATTGGAAATATTTGATGCGATTGGCGTGTTTTGATAAATCCCACGAATATCTTAGCCATTTTTACTCGCGGTAATTATGTGGTTTATTATTGTGTATATTAGAGAGAGATTCTACTCTTTAAGGAACCTAACAGTAATAGAAAATATCTCTTGCAGAAGGAAAATAAGTCTATAACTTACTGATAATTAAGTGGCAATCCTTTTCAATTGATATATCTCGATATTTTCCTTACCATAAACATCGCTTGAACACAAAGACAACAACATCCGGTTAAACTCGCTTAGTTCTTTTTTAAAGATATATGTATTCTTATTAAAGATACCTAAAAGATAAAAAACCAAGATGCATAATAATCTTCAATTGTGAATTGTAACTATGTAGCTTTTATTGCCTCAAAAGTGCGCTAACGTATGTATGTACATTATGCAAAACGCTTGTATGCCCAATATTTAAAGGCATAAAACACAAAACGGCTTGAGACCATCGGTAACACGTGAGGAGCAATCTAATTTTTCCACCGCAACAAAGTCATGGCGTCCTCAAAGCTTACTACATATTACATTCATTATAAGAGGATATCGATGAAAATCTCCAGCATCCAATCTCGCGGGGATCGCTGGCGGACCGCGTATTCTTGTAATTTCAGAGGCATAATTTTATTTATTAGAGTGTGCCCTCATCGAAGCGGCGAGAACACCCCATTTGCCGCTTCATTGACTTACAACGGCACTCCATAATACTTCGCACATATTTCTGTAGCGCCTCTCTCGCAAATGTTGGATCCCTCGCACCTCATTATATTGCGGATGACATTTAATAAAACATTATGGCTAGGTATCTGAGGAATGGCCCTCGATAACCGCCCTACATGCCGTTTAGTCGCTCGAATATCTATTCAGAAAACTCAGACGAGGATCGCTCTTGTGCTTTGCGGTGTATATCGGTAAATAGAAACATTTATGTGTTGAAGCTCTCTTTGTGTGCGAGCTGAAAGTTTTATCATCATACCGTGTGTTTCTGTTCATAAAAAACAACGATACATTTACTCCATTTATCAATTCTTAAATGAACCCCAATAAAATACGCTGGTCATTGTGAAATTTTAATGCGCATTCCCTGAATAGCGATGAGTGCAATAATATTTGAACGCGTTCTCTAATTAAGTACTTACAGAGAGCCCACATAACCTCGGGACAGTTGACAAATTGCAGCCCGCGCACATTCCACCGCACAATTGTTTTAGCGTACCTACCAATACCGCATTTGTATCAAATAAATATTTATTTTCATCGGACATAATAATGCGGAATTGGTATCTGTTTATAATTAACCCGCGAACGCGTAATGAACCAGCTAACGTGCGTGTGTTCGTGATGGTATAAATTAGACCCGACTGAACAATTTTGGTAATAACTCTTTAACTTGTGAACATTTAAATTCGATTCCAACACATTTCGTTCTACATATATTATCAGTTAAATAGACCCTATATAACTATGTTATGATTGTAGAGAATCCGTATAAACTAGTCAGTGGTTATATAAAGTTACACATTAAACGTGTCGCTCTAGGTGTTCGATATACGTACAATATGGTCATAGGTTACAAAATAAATGTTTGTAATACGTGCCTGCGGACTGGAAATAAAGCTTTAGTTTCGTGTGCATTGTAGCCAATAGCGATTTTTGAAAACACCTGAGTCAATGCACAAATTCACATCCCACCGATAAAAATATACCGGGGCATTTATTACTGTGTTTTATTTATTTTTTGTTATGTTGATGCAATACACATTTTCTCGAACGATTTTTTTATGTGTCACGGATGGGGATGTTTCATTGATAAGACCATGGTACACAACGTTGCCCGAGTGCAGATGTTAACGAAAAACAGTCTCGCTCACTCATGTCGCTCAAATTGACAGGATTATAGTATGCACATAACAAAAAAATTTAATGTTGATATGTGAGTCTTGAAGTATAATATGCGTCACATTTTATTATAACCTCGTTGTTATTGGCCAATACTTGTGTAAACGAATCAATCAGTGTAATCGTTTCAGTGCGATTCTAATAACAAAATCTGGAGCGACATATTGTTATTGTTACATGAAATGTGTTAACGTTAATCGTTCTCAATTGTTTTCCTTGTTATATCTAAATTAGCTTTACGGCGAGGTCCGCGGGTGGAATTATTAAATTGCCCCACTTTGATGCCGATGCGGCTTACTCTAGGGCGGAAAATAAAATATTAGTAAAGGCTTACGTACTTTTAAATTATGAGGTAATTTCATCAAGGGAGATTGCGCTACGCATTTTATTTTTCAACATCTGAAGACCGAGCTCTCATCGAGAAAGTAAGCCTTAATGATTGCTATTATTTATAACTCTTTAGACGCCGTAACGGGCCTCTCGCAAATATCAAAGGATCAACGTAATAAAATGCCCAGATATTTTTTGGCCGAACTTGATATAAAAATGTTGAGCATCACCCTCTTGCCTGGAATACACAAGTATGTTCATAATTAGATGCTTCGGCATTACAAGAATTTAAATTAATTAATTAATTTACTCGGTGCTTTCTGCCTACCTCGTAAGGCACCTGGCGTGATGCGTATGTATGTATGTAAGAATTTAAATTACGACAGAAACAATAAAACTATGACAGTAGTATTACCATCTAATGGGAGTGTGAAGCAGAATTTGGATATAAGTATAGATAAAATAATAATATTCTATTAATTATTATGGCCAATGCTTAATACAGTGTAACACGCTGAATATACCCCACGTAATCGTCATAATTAACCCTTAAATTAAAGCACAATGACGATGATTGCACGTACCATAATGATTATTTGTGCAATGATTCCACGGCTCTTGACTGGAGATATTTCTGCAATCTTGAATTTCACAGATCATTTATATGTGTTTATTATGTACAGAAATTGTTGAAAATACAAATAAAAATCCAACCACTAAATCTGAAAGAAAACGTCGAACGCAAAAGTTTGTTAACTGCACAATTCAAACATTTTTATCATTCTAGTTTTGCTTGTACTTAAACAGAAAACCGATGAGAAAGTATAAAGCAAACGTTGAAAACACAGCCATAAAAGTTTCACAAGTTGTGGGAACTTCAGTTCGTTTTATATTTCTGTGCGACTCCCTGACGGATTTTGATTTATCATTTTAATTTGGCGAGCGGCGCGGACGGCCCAAGGTGGGCCCGGAGACCCCTCGGGATTCACTCGGACCCCTACTTTAAATTTAAAGTCATTATATTAAATCACTATCTGTTGTTCCATCCAATACAATTATGTTTATAAGGTTGTGTCCCAGGAGAATGAAAAATGTTTATTCAACGGCAATCCTATGGAATTTTTAATAATTGCAAGCTTTTGCGTCACCTTTCAAACATGTTTAATTGACTGACAGCTTAGCGGACGCTCTGAGCGCAAGACGAGTGACTAATAATTACGACAAAACAGCATTTAAAAATGGAACTGAAAAATTATAACTTATCATACTCGAGATACGTTCAGTGGAAATGTTATATGTAGGCTAGGCGGTGCTCAATCAGCTTAAACGCGCGCGAATAGGTAATACACCTACACCGATAGGTGATTAATGCTTTGAGCTCGTTGTACCAACAAGTTAAGTAGATAAAAGCTAATAGGTACCCCCAACAGCGTTAGTCAATAATCTTATTGGGTTATGTACTGGGGCAAACGTTCTCAGTCACATAGAAATTTATCATAAAATATTTTTTTGCTATAATATTTGCATTCTTTTGTTCTTTGAATTATCACATTTTTACTGTTTTCTCAACTCTTCAAGACAGTAATAGGGACCAGTTAATAAGTATAATTTACATGTTAGTAAGAAGTATGACAAAATGTCGTTAATTCAATTTAATAATATGCTGACAAACACAATAATAAGTTGGTGAATTTATTGTTATGGGGCCGAATGTAGTGTTAAGCTGCGCGTCTGATAGGGCGGCGCGGCGGCGAGCGGTTAGCAGCTCAAAGCGTGGTGACGTCACGCACGGCGCGCCGACACCCCCCCCCCCCTTCTCGGCTCCACCACCGCCCGCCTTCATTTGTTTTCTGATGTCACTTCTTATCTCGTC
>DWTO01002029.1:0-14795 GCA_018244755.1 Jemadia pseudognetus
TTTTAATTCTGTTTGGCTAGCTTTACTTCTGAATTTGTGTGTGAGATATACTTGTATTGATTTATCTGCAGTTCTATTTTTTTCCTCTTGAGTAATATTCCCTATGTTTGTATCCATCACTGAAAACAAAACATGAAATTCTTACTAAAACTATCAACTTAGCTTAGGTAGAATATAGACATTAGACATCATGTATCTTTAAGTTATTTAGCAATTATTGAAATATATACCTGAAATCTTTGATAAAGACTCCCTTGATTCTAAATGTTTTGTAGCCATGGTTCTTTCTTTTAAGTTTTTTTCACTTTCTTCGATTAATGTTTTCCTTCTTTTCTTTAGAACATATTGTCTCTGTGTATTAGCATGATAAGTTCGTTTCCGCCTATCAGATTGGCATTCAAATTTTGTAGGAATACACCCTGGTTTCATGCGAACCTGTGCTACTGATCCCATCAAATGATACTCCATGTAATTTTCCATATCATCTTGTAACTGGAAAAAGGATAATAATATAATAATTAAATGAAAACTATAATCAAAACTTTAAAATATAAAATCAATATAGAAATCTAACCTCAATATATACAATTTATTCTACGTATTTACACACACACTAAATATAACAATTACACATACATACATCATATTAGGATCTATAAAATAAATTGAAAACTTACATTAAAGTGGTCTTCGCAAAAATATATGGTAGAATTAAGACTTATAGCCGATGGATCTCTCCGTGCAAGATTAAGCCACTTATTTCGTATCATTTTTTTGTGAGGAACTAATAACTTGCTGGGTGTTTTTATAGATGTGTTTTCACACTGCGGAACTGCACACCATTTATATACCTTTGAATTCATTATCCACGACAAAAAATAGCAATTAAAAAGTATATAATTAATAATCATAACATTACTGATGACGTACAGTTTACACAGACATGACGTAATCTAGCGACGCCATGACACCGGCAAGCGTTTAAGCGGCAATTTTAGATTTTAAATTTAAAAGGCAATATTTATATATTAATACTTAATTTAAAAAAAAAATAAGATATTTTTTGTAAAGAAGAGATACTCTCAAACATTATAGAACAGTTTTTCAAAATTAGTCATCATGCCTATTACAGGCGTGAAGTTACGTTTACCTCTATTTAAGTGTTATCTTTTAAATCACGTGTATATTGTCACCCTCGCCGACCTACGCGCGAACAATAAGAGGGGCCGTCACTGACAATAGGTAGTCGTGGGATGCGCTCAGACTGAGATGACTCAGACTGACATGCGGCAGAGACTGAGTGCGTGCCCTTTCCGTCGTGTTACTTATGTCTTCTTCTTGTCTTTGTTTTTATGTGTAACATGTAACTGTATCAGTGGAATAACAGTTTTTCTATAATTATCTAAATCAGACAAGTACCTTATTGAAATCATATTAGGACTTAATCCAACATCCAATATGGTGCGCATGTTTTGAGTTTGGTTCACAAATAATCAGTTAGTCAATTTTCCCGACCCTTTTATCGTTCCACTTTTTGTGTCTTCTCAGAATGGTTCTGGCCATAGTCTGCCACGCTGACCGAGTGCGGGTACGCAGACTTCACACGCCTTAGACAATATTTTTATGAACTCTGAAGTGTGCAGGTTTGTTTTCCTCATGATGTTTTCCTTCATCGTTATAGCTACTGATATTTTAATCTTAAAAGGCATATTTCGTAAAAAGGTTGCGGCCAGGATTTGGGCCCGGTCTCCCGGAGCGAGAGGCCGGTATTCAAACCACTAGGCTATCAGTCAATAACTTCGTATAATCAAATTTCAGATAGGTAGGTACCTATTTGTCATTATAGCATTATGTTTTGGACCTATGGCATAAGACTTATAGCTTTCGAAAAAAATCCTTTTTTTAGCAAAGAAATAAAAGTACCAACGAATTATTTTATTTATTTATTATTTAATTATTTATTTATACATAATTGAACATTTGATATTGTATGAAATAATCTTTACAAATAATTTCAAATTTACTGTGTTATAATTTTATTGATAATTTTGACGGCCTTACCCACATCTGCTTGTACCATATTTATTTTTATACGATGAAATAAATGTATAATACAATTATTTTTAAAATGCTATGTATTCAAAGATATGTATTTGTACAGTATTAATGTAGCACCGCGCCGCCGCGCCGCCGCCTAACGATGTCCACAGTGCGGTGTACTGTTCATGACCACATTATATCATCATATAATACAATAAAACTGAGCTTGCCGTAACGAAGTGTGCGTTTCAATTGCTACTCCGCCGGAAGCTGTCCTATCGTCGGCGTCTGTCGGTCGCCGTCGTGTCGCCGAGCGGTGCTCCAGTTGACAGGACAGTCTCTCCTATACCTAGTGTTCTGCAGAAGAACTATATATTTTAATCAAATTGGGAGATTGTTACAAATTAGCTACAGCGCCATCTACTATCACAAATAAGTAATATACACTATAATAGTTTCATTATCAAGAGCGTAACGCGTTGGAATCCTATATTTTTCGAAAGTCAAAAGTAGTCTATATAACTCTCTGGCCCATAAACCATCTGTTCACGAAATGTTATACGAATCCAGGCATTCTCTTTTGAGTCATTGACCAACAAACATCCAAACGATCAATCACTGTGCAAACTTTTTTATTTACAATATTAACAGGATTTGTACAATATTCAAATGTTCAGCGTGTTTCTATAATGTTTTAACTTTTTGTTTGTGTGTTGGCGATTATTCTTGATTTAAATGGGATTTTCATTGGTAAGAAGTTTTAGAGAGTAATGTAGATCACAGTCGAAGATATAAGGCTATCAGTTCTGTAACTGAGTTAAATTTATTTGCAACTATTTATATACACTGCAATGTCGCGTATAATTAAAAATTTATATGAATATTAAAGCTCGCAAACGTGCAACGTGAATCCAGAAGTAATCCTTGCCCTTTCGCATTTGTAATTATAGAACGACTCCCTAGTTAGAATACTGATTTAGTATTGATATTTCTAGATTTCACAATTTCAGCGCCAAGAGTGAGCTAGGATGGTTCAGTCACTGGCGTTTGGGTTGTCATCATTCAATGTTCCAGTACTCGTGATGAAATACATCAGAATTGTATTATTCTGTCTCATAAGTTTCGTCAAGCAGTCAATTTCCGCTTGCCATGACGTCACATGTTAATTCTAGGTCAACATCACGGCTGCATTGTTTATATAATTGGCTACGTCATCAACTATTGAGACAATAGGCAAGGACCATCCTTATCGACGTTATGCATAATCATAATCATGCTAGATGATTAACGTTCTTCTGACACGCCTTTGTCTAAGATTAGCTGCTTGTACTTGCCGCTCGGTGGCACGAGTTAATATACATACATTCTCACGTTCCTGATGTCATGATTTCTTTTTTGCTTCCCTTTAGACTGCTGGCTTCATTTATTATCTTTATTTTCAATACATTTTGTACTAATTTATCAACTAAATCGCTTTACAGCTGTGTACGCTGTAATAATAACAAATGTGTTTTTGTGTCCAGGTACATACTCGTATGTATGTAGTCACGTCATTCAAAAGACTAGTAGTTTATTTGGAGTACATTGCAGTTGCATGTATATCAAATAATTTAGCATGGATGCGGCGAGGTGAAGTAAACTAAATTGATTGCAATTATGTGATAACGATGATAAAAATAATGAGGATGACAACGATTTACCTAATGGATTGATGCTCGTAAAAAAATGGTTTAAAATAACGATATACCAAACATGTGCTCACCAAGATTTGGAAAGCTCGCCGCTATGTTAAAAAAACTACAGTTCGCTAAATGATTTTACTTTACTTTTCTCTTTTTAAAAGACCTTGAAATTAAACATAGTCTTTCGTCGATTCTACAAATGCGAGTCATTAAAATATTTGAACATATCATTCACAACGAAAGATTTATGGAACCAATAATAATAATGCAGGGAAGAACAGAAGACACATAAATGTTCTTAAATCATCAACAAAATGTTACTTTACAAAATGTACCTACACGCAGCGCCATAATTAGAGAGAAGTGGAGAAGTCTTGTAGATGTAGCAAATAAACCACCAGACGATCCATAACTACGATTACTCCGCTAGGAGTATGCGACTGCGAAGAAGAATCTTATCGTATGGTTAATTAACAGAACTATAGTTATCTTTATAGTCAACAACAATTACACGTTGTTAGAGGATTTCGGCCGCTCATTAAACTTCAGACGTTACTAACAGCAAAAATACTTGGAATCTTCAACAAGGTGAGGTGATGCGATTTTGCATGGAGCACTGTTGCCACTAATGGGGCGGATCTGCCAAGTACCAGCTGGATGCCTTGAACGTTTCGCTTAATCGTTTCTACTTCAGACTACGAAAAAGTGGAACTCCCTGCCGGCGTCCATTTTTCCCGATTCGACAAGAGTGAATAGGAACTATCTAGGCAAGACTGACTTGACTAGACTGCATCTTGATTTCCATCAGATGGGACAGCAGTCAAACGCGAGCCTATTGGTAAATAAAAATAAAATAAAAAGGAGTAATAAACACATCAAACGGGTATATGCGGGACATTTAATTTATAATAAACATTTACACATCGAAGTTGTAACAATTTCTGCTGTGTTATTATTGATAAACACGATAACACTATATAATACATAGATACAATTAATTTTTTTAATATTAATGTACGAAGCTTTGACAGGTTACTAAACGTACATAAAACAGGACACGTAATTGACTAGGTAACTTACGAGAATTTGAATTCAAACTAAATTCACAAGCGTAAACGTAATTAAAATTAAGTGATACACAAAAAATACAATGGATTTAGAAATAATGCTATATGACTCATTTAAATTAATTATCTTCAAGTAATTGCTACTGAAATTCAAAACACGGCGTTTGTTTTTATTTCTTGATGAGAAGCATCATTTCGATGGTACCTCGTGACGTGTCCTCGGCAATCAAGTCTCTCGCCGGCTGTTTTCGACTCACCAATCTCATCCTGACCTCTTTCCATTTTGTTACACTATACAATACACTCTATGTACGCTATTATACATATGTGTGGATGCGTCATATCTTATGCTACGAGCTCATATAATTATGTGTTCTAGTATACTGGAGTGAAATAGAAGAAGCGGAGTACCTGCCGTTCCAAGTTATGCTAAGCTAAAATGTTACTACACCACGAGCGATATATTTTTGCAAATAAATAATTTTTAAAAGCAAACAAAATATGTAGTTGTTTCGTATCTATTAAGTGCCCGACGACGGTACACTTTTTTTATAAATATACATTATCATAATTTACAGAATGTGTCCATTGATTTTATTTTTAAAACTAATTAAATTCTCGTTTTCATAAAATTTAAGTTTTTCCGCTAATCTTTTTACTTAGATCTTTTTTGCTTGGGTTTCACCTGTGTTGAGCTAGATGGTGGGACGTTAGCCTTAAGTGAGCTATCTCGTTTTTGATGAACAATTGAGTCTCCTGCGTTAAAAATCTCGGAAAGGAGAGATGTATCAGATGTAAATGTAGCGTTTGGTAAATTCTTATTAGCGTCTTTAGTCAAGCAACTATGGACTAAATCCTGAACAGCATTCATTAACTTCATTCTCTCGCCGAAGTTACGTACATCCTTTATCTTTTTCGCTATCTCCAAAGCAAATCGGTCGTATGCGTCCAACTCCTCTGCAGTTTTTTTTGATACATCGACTTTGTTCGGAGATTTATCACTCACTGTTTTTTGACTAATAATCTGTTCCTCAGGTGGTGAGATTATGGAATGACCTTGTGAACTCTCTGTAGTATTTCCACAGTTCTTGTTACCTTCCGCTTCGTCTTCATGCTTAGGGTCTAGACCCTGAAATGACAATATTTCTAAAAAATAAGAAACAAAGCAAATACACGTGGATCAAAAATCGCCTGTATTCATTGTCAAAAAATTGTTCGTTACGATAAGGGTAATTTTATTTCATATATATCTTATTTATTTTGGCTGAAGCCACAAAATTCAGGTCTGTAAGAATAGAGATATTTTTCACTTGACGCTCTCTGCCTACCCCATAAGAGATGTGGCATCCTAGATATAGTAATATTAATAATAATGTACATAAAAATATATTACTTTGAACAAAATTATAGGTAAGACTTACAGCCTTCGGCGTTTCTTCTGCAATATCATTCGATGCCGATGGTAAGCTGCATGAGGGTTAAACAATTATGTTAGTCAATCACATTTTTATTTACCTCAATAGACATGTTAACGAATAAAATAGCACCAAAATAGGCTCCAAATGCAACTTACTTCTCCTTGACGTTCTCTTCTTTCATGTCAAGTGATTCTGTCGATGGTTGCACGTCCTAGAAAGACATAAATTATAAGCGTAATGAACGAAGCTTTTATCTATTGGACATAAAAATCAGATATTATTAATTTATGGTCTGCGCCCTGTACATAACAGTTGGATTCCTTTTTCATACTATGTTTATTATGCACTTTTTATTATTATTAATGTTTTATTATTTCCATAGATATCCACGATATAATGCACATGAAGTGCCATACAAGTGGCCATTTTTGATATAAAAGAGATCCGGAAGACCAAAATGGAGATGGAAAAATTATTTGAGAACTTAATAACATTAAATAGCATATATATAGCTACATAAATAAATTTTCTCATTCCTGTAAAAACCTTATAAAATATTATGAATTTATTCATTACTTTTGTATCCTTTCTTCTATTCTCGGGGGGCAACAATAAAGGCATAAAAATATGGGTCCATGTTTTAACCCGTGACAATTATTTATGAAATACGGGTGGATTATCAGAGGGATCTTTGAAGGTCTTTTTGACTTTCTCCAATAACAGTGAACACGTACTCTTGTCCAGGTTTTAACTACGTCACCTCGCTTCCAGTTCGTTAATAGTTATCCAATTCTTGACATTTTTTATGGTTCCATTGTTACATTAAAAATTTTGTCGTCACAAAAATATTACAGGAATATTACACTTACTAAACTAGACATCATTGTCCAGTTTAAAGATAAAATCGATAGTTTGTTACGTTAGTCCGGACGTTAACTTCGATAATTTTGACAGATTAAGTTCTATTTTATGCTCAATTGAAGTACACAATCATTAATAAGTCAAATCCCATTAGGCCAATAAGGCGGCAACAATTTTTGTCCATCTAGATCGTCAGAAAAAACTACAAGATATCTTTGACAGAAAACGGCAGATCAACTGTGAGATATGTTTTATATAAAACAAGATTTAAAATTGCCTAGGCTAAAACGATTTAGTCTAGGCAACAACGTTTCTTATATGGATGGTCAAGAAAGAGTAGACACAATAAATTGATACTGTTTTTTCCCGTTAAGTATAATATAGAATTCTTCAAAATAACAACGACAAAGTTTTTTCTAGACATCCATAGAAAGGAAAAGCCTAGAAAATAAGCTTCTCCAGCACCGTGATTTTTATGAATCAAAAGCCTTCCAGGCGTAAACTTATTGAACATCTACCTATTCCCAATTTTAGTCATTCATTTATTTCATTTTTATTCTCTGACTGCGCTCTTTAAATTCACTTTATAGATCAAGCAATGATACTCTCAATAGCATTTCGTATAATGCTTGATGGCCTGTCGTTCTGGAATTCCATTCTACGGTAGTTTTCATATAAGCGGCTACAATCTTGTCAAACAATGAGATGCTTCGATCGTATTATCAATATCAAGGAGAGGTGGTAAACATGGTAGATATATCAATTAAGCCTTAAGCCGGTACATAAGGAACTTCATGTGCAGACAAAGTGGCTTAAACATATAAACCTAAAGAAAAACATTGTACTCACGGAAATTTCTGGTATTTCTTTCTTAACTTCATTTAACGGTGGCGGGGGGCTATATTACGGTGAGAAAATAAAAAAAAAGAAAATTAGCAAGATACACTTGACTACTAACAATTATTATGCTACGCCTAAAATACATATGTGTATTAAATCATTTTACTAAAATGCACTGCCGTATTAAAATAAAAGATATTTCATTACAATTTGAGGTTACTCTTTTACATATAAGTGCAAGTGTAGCAATGAATGAAACAAAAGATACATAAGTAAATTATTAATAAAAGATACATACTCTTCATCCATTTTCTCGTCTTTCTTGGATACTAACTCAACCTGATGATCTGGGTCCTGGAAAAGCAAATAAATTATAGGCAGAACTGAAATGATTTGCATCATTGTATTACTTTGCAAAAACACAAATTTTGTCAAAGTAACGCTGGAAGATTATAATCTATAATAAAAAACAGAAAAAGCTAAAATTAACATCAAAAGATAGAGGAATAATACAAACACGTTTATAATTAATTATAATTGAAAAATATCCAAATTAAAATGTAAAGTTTAACGTTGATCTTTGTTCAATAGAATAAGAAATCGAGTTGCACAAAGAGTATCGAAGAGCGAATAGTGTAGGATATTCTATTAATCCTTACCAATTAACCTTCTGCTGAAATAACGATAGTTGAAATTTCTAGAACAATAGAATTTAAACTTTAGCTATACCATGGGCGACAGACGTGGTAACACACGCGAGATCTGGAATTAATGTAATGAAGGCCATGGAGGCAGTCTTATTTCTTTATTGTTTTTGTTATTAAGTACACTGAGTGTATCTGAAGTAACATGCTTTTTCTAAACCTTGTTATTTTTAGTTGGATATTTATTAATAAAAAGCTTCATAACATTTAAATGGAATTTTCACATGTCATACATGTGTATTAAAACACATTGCAAAGAAATAAATACTAACGTTAATAATATTATTTATTACGTTGCAATTTTTTCTTCATTAAAAATATTAGTAACCTATAGTAGCGGTTATATTGGGTTTGGTAAGTATTCTAGGAAAAAACTGGCATACGACACATAAAATCGATGTTTTTAAACTTTACTCAAAAATTAATCGAATATTTTGGAGTTAAGCACTCCAATATATAATTTAAAACACTGGTGTCTATTATTGTAATACTGTTTTTCTTAATATTTTTAGTTCTTCGATATATATTTCCAAGGCTTTTACACTCTTTTATCACTAAATAACAACTGTATTAGTCACCTCGAAAACTATTTATAAATTTTGCTCTACACAAATAATAAATTTAATACTTAGAAAATTTAGCTACGTGAAGGTGTATCTCGCGAGTCAAGTAAAGGTCTCTTGGGTTGTGATGTTCGCTCACAGCAGTCGAAATAAAATTCAAAACCTTCAGTTTTTCTTAGAGGAAGGGTTTGCCTAACATAGCGGTTGTTAAAGACTAATGTATGAATATGTTGAAAAGCACTACCATGAGCTATCCAGAATTGAATCCACCAATTGGTTGCCCAGAAAATATGCCCTGGTATGGTGTTTCAATGGCATTTTAGATATCTCATGATATGTACTTGGAGAATGTTGTCTTTCGTTAATATCAATCTTATTGGGATAAAGAATGGTTAAGTTCCTTGAATTCGGAAGAGGAATTGACGGATTAACAAGATATTAAACGACGTAAATAAGGCGATCTTGTACATTCATTCGGTATGAACAGTATAATTAAGTAAGCAAATAATACTATCAAAAACATTCGACATATGGAAGAAAAATTTCTTCTAAAATTATAAGTAAAACTTTACGTCTATTGAATATTTCTGACGATGACGAAGAAGTGAACTTTTGCTAATTTTTCGAAATACGTTGACCGAAGTTATGAAGAAAACTTTTGTCCCTGAAATGTCAATTTTGATTATGATTGCTGCTGTTCAATAGTTTGAAAAGTTTTAGAAAGCCGGATAGGGTTACTGGAAATAACCACAGTACGAGTACGTATTTGAGAAATTGGAGAGGTAGGAGTTGTGTTAGTAATACTAACGGAGCTTAGGGAATTTTTGGATTGCAGGTGTTTTAAAATAGCATTACAGGTGTAGTCCGAGGGTTGATTTCTAGATGAATACCACATTCCTTGCTACATGACGAACTATAGAGGACGTCTCTGTAGTAGCAAGAGAGCTATAACCAGCCATAAATATAAAAAATACACACTTTAAAATAAAACCGAACATGAGGGATTCTTAAATCCTTACCTTTAATGCATAGATCATATATTAAATATATATGATTCTCACTTTTCCTTTAAACGTTGAGGGAGAGATAATATTCTGAAAAGGTTATAGTTTAGTATTTTCAATGTAGACCTAAAGTGTGATTTAAACTCGGAGATAATACAAATCGTGTTTGAAAATATCGATATAGGTACAAAAGGATTGTACGTTTATATTCTGAGTCGTTAGTTTCAGAAACTTCAGGTTCTCAGCTAAGAATACTTCATTGTCAATCTGGCAAGGAATACACAATTAGTTTACATGATGCTCATACATCGATAATTAACAGCCATAATGCTTTAAGCTCATGGGTATTCGTCCAAACATATTCACAAAAGTGACCCATTTTGTATAATTGGCCATGCAGAAAATTGTTGTGATGTATCCCGGCTGGGCACATATTTCGACTAAGTAATTCGATGTATACAATGTTTTAACGTGAGTATCGGCACCAGCCCCCGCACATCCCGATACGGTCAAGCGCTAAAGCGTGCGTATAAAGCGTTCACAGAAACAACTAGTTTATTATTTCAGCTTACGGGTTTTTCGGTAACGGGCATAGCTTTACATGTCCCATCTTGTTGTTGTTGCGATCTGGCGGAAGTTGAATAGCTTAAGCATTTCGTGATTTTCAGCGTTGGAAATGCTTTGTCGGTGAGCCGTTTAACTTTTCGATTTTGCGATAATTTTATGAAACTGCTTTCAAAATGGTCCTCGCATATTCTGTAGTTCAATCGCCTTTTATCTACGAGTTTTTTAATGAGATCCTCTCGACCAACAGCTTTGAGCCAGTCAGATCGTCTGAAAAAAGATTGTTTCTTTTTCGCAGCAGTGATTAAAAAAACGTACATTGTAATTGTAATAAATTAAAGCAGAAGGAAATATAAAATAAATATTCGTATTTGAAATCAAATCTCATTTCACCCTGATGCTATTTAATAATCTACCTTTTGAGGAAAAGTTCACGTAGACCTCTCTAAAATATATATTGAGAATTTTCACCTTGGATCAACCGAACAGTGACTTCTAAGACCGCTTGTTCGCGTTACACTAGTTGAAACTAAGATTATAGATAAATATGTGGATAAATACCTATAATTCTCTAAATTTTAATACGTAATATAATGTTATTAAAGTTCTTGCCGAAATAATCATTAATCTAATTTAAATTAGTGTTAATTTCACGTGAATACTTCAATCTTTAATAAGATGCAAACTCTCGTAATTGGCGCCCAGAGAAACCTTATCAGGCTAAAATAAAATTGAATACATTTAAACATCTATACTTACCTACAGGCGTCCTTTGGATACATAAAATACGATATATTTCTTTCCCTTTTACTGTTATTCGTACACACACTACAGTTGTTAACCATGTTCACAACTAAATCTAATTATTTTTCTATTAATTGCAAATGGCTAGCGAACAAGAGCACGTCGCGGGCGGCACTGAGCCTCTAAGTGGTATTGTCCTGTGGATGGATCGATGTTTGCGTTCGCTCACTGATCGTACTTGTTTGCGTCCGTATACACCACGCACACGCTCGCACGAGCACTCCGCGTACAGTGATCGAACTTCCCCGGGGCCAAAATTGTAAATGCCTATTTTCTCAGGGCTGTCACGTCGAACGTAGTATATTTTAAATGTTCATCATTAATGTTATCGAGAGAAAACAGGTAAAATCAAAATTAATAGAGAACCGAGTAATTTGACGGCGAGCTTACGGCACCCCTAAAACCTCGCCGCCCCACAGGCGCGCGTCGTTCTGGCGGTACGTAGTACGCAGCGTAACCATGTCAGTGAAAAGGCACGCACACACAGCCGCGCCCTTTTCAAGTTTACCTGTCGCGATTCATTTATGCGAAACTCTGTTTACGTAGGTAGAGTATCATCTATTTTCTGTATTTCAATTCCATAGCATATTAGCGCAAAGCGATAATAAAGCTTGGGTTTTTTGTGTGAGAAATGGAATTTAGAAAACGCATTTTACTTTATACTGATAAAATATTGGGTTTTACGAGTAGTTATAGTTGGCTAACATACCTAATCGTATATAATACAATGGCTGCAATAAAGAAACAAATGTCAGACAACGTTTTCAATTTTACACACACAAATAAAAATTAAATGGGTCAATTAAACAATTGCTAATTAACAAACCATGAATAAGGTAAATATTGTTTCAGTTTATAAGATTTAGTTCACCAGTATTATTAGTCGTTTAAATAGAAGGACGATAGTCTCCACTGGTCAGGACCAGTGGAGACTATTCTTTCATACCTGAATCTAGACTCGGGGATGAAAGAATGACTGCTTCAATTTTTTTTGCTATTAATTCGCAGTACAGTGACTTCATTCTGCTACTACATTTGAAACAAAAGGTGTCGGATAATTGAACATGTCGCTGTCGAGTGTCGCTGTGTCAGTGGTTCAAATTTTATTACAGCAAACAGGGGCATATATGTAAATGTTATAGACTTCAACAGGTCCATCATATCTGGTTATCATCAGTTCAGCGGTTATCGACATACATATAATGATAAAATAGCTTTATTTACGTGAAATTTATTGATGTTGACAGTGACTGTAATATTTATTTACAATCTAAGGAAATTACTTTATTGCATAGAGAATTATTATAGAAGTTGTACGAATCAATTTGATAGTGTTCATAAATAGAAAAGGGATAGAATAGAATTTTAAAATAGACATAGGGTAAGATTAAAAAAAGATTTTTTCCCAAGTTTTATGTCTTTTAATGGGATACACCAATAATACTTTCATAGGCGTCTGTCACGACTACAGCGGGTAGGACCCTAACTGTTGATAGGGAGGTCGTGGATTTCATTACCGCTCATGTTATACTTTGCTTCATGATAGATTCAACTTCCTGATAGATACCACTGATCAAGTGCAATAAAACCGCCAGGCTGTGCCGGCCGGCTAGCGGGACCCGCGCGTAGAGAGCTTTACGCAAACACAAATAAAATTTTGCATATATATGAAGGGATTAATTAACCTCAATTTGAAGAAGTTGATATATTTCCATTGTCTTCTTTTTAGGTTGATATTTGGACGGAATATCTTAAGAATAAATACATGTATGTAGGTTACAACTTAGCAATTTTATTACATAATGTTTTTTAAAGCAATTTTTCATTATATTACGTTTTGCAAAATCAACTTACGCTGGCAGATCGTATGCCGGTATGCCGCGGTCTGTCTAGGCACAGCTACTCGTAAATGATCTGTTCACCTATGGGTAGCAGCGTAGGCGGTGCGGGAAGGGAATGCGGGATTATGGGCATAACCCCTCAGGGGAAGTCTACGTCCAGCAGTCGACTGCAATAGGCTGATGATGATGAACTTACGTAAATACTTAAATTACGAATTTGTTATTATAGATGATACTAGCTTCATTATTTTCGTTAATCTTTATCATCCCATTTATGTACATCTCTATATGAAAATCTATTTCTATGGTGAATATAAATGAATAATTTAAGGAATTATAAATGGACTAATAAAAAAACAGAATAAAATATTAATATTACCGTACTCACATCGAAAATCTTGGTAGCTGATGGATACGCGCTCGTGCAGGATCTGTGCGAACTACAACAAAATTATCGCCATATGTATTATTGTTGCTGTAACTACAGACTTAACAACCGACATGAAGTTTCAAAAATTCGATACTTACTTCGTTTTAATTTCATGAATTTCACTTTTGAATTTTTGTTTTCTCTTGGAATCGTTGCGCTCAATTGTTTTAGTGGAAACCCTTTTTCGTATTCTGGTGCTTTTTCTTTGGGTATTGGTGTTTTCAGTTACAAGATTAATTGGTGATGGGACAGTAGGAGCGATCAATTTTATAACTTCACTGCTTGTTACTACAGGCACTTCAAACTCCACTGGAACTTCTCTATTGAATTGTGGAAGTATGATTGTGGAACTGGGCAAATTAGGATGAGTGGAATTCCGATTTAAATAAAGCGTCGGCACCGCCTCGGCGTTCAGTCGTTTATTGATGAACATCGTCGGCGCGAAGTGTATGGCGCACACGCGGACGGTCGCTGGTTGTTTTTTACGCAGTATGTCCTCACGTCCTATACATTTGGCCCATAATTCCATTCTGAAAAACATTTTTATTCTAACATCCTTTGTAACAATATCGATTTACAATAATCAGTGATGGCTTGTGGGTCGCTAGTTGTTTACATGTCCATAGATATAAGAAAATATATATGTTTATATATTTCGTTTCTCGTAATCAATAGGTAACATGACAGAAAAGTGAGAATAAATTGATTGTATAATGTAGGTACAGTATATTCGTGGCCCTATAAGCGGAGAACAACATATTCCGTCATTTCAAGAATTGTCATCGGTCAAAGACTAGCTGAAGCATGCAGGAACACATTTGATGAACATTTGCGTATATGTACAATGCTTGTGTACATTGTTAATAAAAGCCATGTTTAATTGCTCAGTAGACTATAACAGTCTACACTCTCTACACTACACTACAGTGTAGAACAACCTTGCAACTGTCAATTGCTATAAGATAGGTATTACACGA
>DWTO01002030.1:0-14795 GCA_018244755.1 Jemadia pseudognetus
GCCGTCCGGCTCCAATGCGCATGTGGGTGGCTGGCGGGCGGGCGGCTGGCTTTGCATTGGTTCATTTGTAACGTGGTCTATTTATTTGTGTTTGTTTTTGTTGGGTCACGAATCCTTTATAGGTGATTGCAGCAATTTTTGTATCCTCTTTGGCTTTATGCGGTCGAGACATGATTTATAATTGTCGTTTTATGCTTTACCTAGAAAAATGTTAAGATTGTAAACAATGCAGTACAACAAAAGTGTTAATGTCGTGATCCCGGTCAGTATATTTTAATATGAGTCAAGTCGTCCGTCCGTTCGTCGATGCGTCCGTGGCTACTCCAGGATTGAAGTTGTCTCTAGTACACACGCAGACGTAACCACAACCTTCAAACCGACATACAAATTTTTGTCGTCCAATTAATTGCTTCACAGAAGATAGCGCACAGCGCTGGCAGTGCCCTGGGCGAACTGTGAACATGTTCCGTGTATACATTTAACAATGTATTGTATGTTTGTAAGCTATTAGTTACCATGGCGAAGGTTCGCCTAGTTTGGTTCTCGTGACTATATTTGGTTGTCACGAGACACTAGTGTATATATATCACTGAGTTCACTATCCACAAGTCGTCCGAGAGATATACCATTATTTATTCCCCCATAACACGGGATAATACACGGCCAAGTCGGAAATGAATGCACAAAACTGCAGCGCCTTAACGCGGCGACAGAAATATCCGCAGCTGCGTCGCATCTATCCGACGCATGGCTGCTGGGTTCTTTTATATTTATTTCTCACATTCACTGCCACGTACGGTCTATAGCGGACGTATTCGACTAACGAATTTCAACATTACTTAAAACGCTTAAAATTAGCAGCTCAGCAAGTGGGGTTAAGTTTTACTATACAAATTTTAGCAAATATTATTCTTGTGTCAACGTTAATATACTCTTGTTGTTTATTTATTTGTTCTTGTGTTACTTTAATTACCGATGAACTTTTAATATGTTAATACCGTAACTGTTAATAGCTTTTATTAAAGGGTACAAGAGATAACTTAATTTATGCCTAACGCCATTCACTTCTAGTCAACCCAGGCCAGGATCATGGAGAGAAAACGTATGTTATCAACAAAGATTTCATTCACTGGGCATAAACCGACACTCCGAACTACTTCTGGGAATATTAAGTTCGATAAACCCAACTTTGCTCGATCCGGTTTCGAACCCAGGATCCCTCGATCGGCCATACCGCTTTGATCATTCGACCAACGAGCCAGTCGAGCATTAAATGCCAAGATTACCATTTTTATCAATGTACACATAATATTATGCCAGGTCTCTTACAGTCAAGCAGAGAGCTCTGAGTGTCAAATATCTCTATCCTTATAGAACGAATGTCCTTTTTCTACCTACGTACGTGTTAGTAGCATAACGCCGTAAATTTATGTTGTATAATAGGGGCATTTCTTATAGTTTACATAGGAATCCCATGTGATTTATGGCGATAATATGTCTGCTTTATTTTTGTTTTCATATTTTCATCTACCGTCAGTTGAATAATATTTTTCTATCGTTTAATGAACGCGGCATGTGATATGTGTGTCAGTTTTCAACTTTGATTGCTTGGGGCTTAGTGCACCACGCGCGTTTCATGTCGAATTATGGTGGTGCGAGGGTGGGGGGAGAGGGGAGTGCGGCAGTGTCAGTGAAATTATCATCACCATCAATCATTTAACGTTCTACAATTCGACTTGCGTGTCATAGTGACAATCATAGTGTAGGTATTTTAAAGTTCTTAGTAACTTTGTTACTACCTGTGAAATACAAAGTAACTTTGGTTTACATAGAACTACATAGCATAGCTATTTGAGCGTCCGTTAATGTGTGTCGCACAATATTGTTGTTCAAGGAATACTATTCATTTAATGAATAGTGGTATAAAACGCCTTTGTAATAATAGTAATTATAACCTATGCTTAAATTAGCTCAGTGAGACCACTATTATGAGTACTCTAGTACTGAAACATCTTGTAATCTGAAAAAAATTGTTTGATTAATTAATTACGTGTTTTGTCCAAAACGGAGCATCTACAGCGATATAAACTCGGCAACTTGTAGTTGCAAGATTGATGGTTGAAAACAAAATCAAATGAACGTCCGGCAAATTTCTCCTAGATCCGTTAATTTAGAAAGGGAGCAGCATGCGATTCCCAAAAGGGCAGCGAGCGCAGCGTCTGGAAATAGAATGTCGCTTCCTGCGCCCGTGACGTCACGGGCGCGGCGCCGCGACGCGCTGCGGCGATAATGAGCTATTGTAATTAATGATCGGGAATAAGTAATCTCTTAAGGCTACCGATCAAAATATTCGTGTGTACTTTATATGAACGAGCGAAGAATTGACCGGTTCCCCATGTTAATTTAACATAACCAGTTTGTTGTCATTGCTTTGACAAATATTATTCATTTATTTATTATATTCTTATTGTTACATGTTTATCATATTGTCACGCCAGGTCCCTCGCGTAATAGACAGAGATACGAAACACAAAACTTACGTAATCTATTCTGTATGTTTGTAAGTTGAAATTCTGTTGAACTAAACATAAACTTTTCCCCGTTTCCAGGGTGGCGACGAACACACCCCACCTGGTGAGCCTCGGCACCGGCAGACTGAGCACCGCGGTCACCCTACACCCGATCAAACAGGGTGAGTTGAACGCATCTGCTGCACCTTGATGAGGGATCGACGAATCCAGTACAAACACCAAGATGTCTAAATGTTAAATGTAATGTGTGAAAATAAATATCTATACTAGTCGGGCTACTCGGAAAAAACATGTGACTCTAGACGACTTAATTCTTAGTCATCTATACATATAAGTAGGAATATATTTATGTATGTACATATATATGTACATATGTATGTACATATGTATGTATATATGCTATTTATATATGTACATATGTAGTTTATTAGTCGCTTGCTTGCCATAACACAAGATCGATAGTGGCTTGCTTTGGGATCAGATGGCTGTGTGTTATGATATTCCGGGCTGCATAAGTGCATGGATTATGGTATTGAGAATGTTCCCAATGCAAAAAAATAAATAAAGAAAACAACGGAAATCCAAACAGCCGTGTATTGGTAAATCGTATAAGTATAGGTCGATAACATGAATGTTATATTATAATACATATTCTCTAAGTTATACACGACTACAATGACGGTATAATGCAGGGAAATCAAATTGGCACATGCGAGCAATGTGTTTTGCCGCCCTCTATCTGACTTCAATCAATACATACAGTACGTAGAATGATATCTATAGTTATAAGAGGATATTATTTGCTTGAGATTTTTCACCCAAATTCTCCACGCCGGGCACGCCGGTTGCCTTTGCACTGTGAGGTGCCTACATGATTTCCGCGGGTTACATTTGCGCCTACCCATCCCGTTAGCGTCGCCGCCTCCCACGGACGCATTAAAAGTTGTTGCAACATTTAAATGCGTTTATCTCGTTCTGCATCTCACGAACAATTATGTGAAGACTCCATTCATTTTTGAAGTAACTTTGTCATACTGAAGTAGTTAGAGTGTCCGTGTATCTGTTTGTTTGTGCGTCTGAAGTATGTGAAAAGATTATTAAATTAGAATATTTCTTTCAAGACAATCCATAAAACATGAAATGAAAAATGTGTAGGGTTTGTTTTGATTTCCAATAGACAACTAAGTCTGAGTATAATTAGGTATGTACGAGTATTATTAAGTTCTATAAAAACGTTAAACTGTTGACTCGACAAATATGAGATTTTTTTTCCTTCGGCGCATATATTTACTTTTGACACTATCTTTCATCGTATATACTGAAATCGTCAATAATTAAATCTATGGACTAGGTCTGAAGAACTAAATATTTCCAAGATCGATTTTGTACCAACACGAACATTAAAGTATGATTGTATCGATCTTCCTTCATTGCGAAATCACTATCGTTCTCTTTGTCTCTTTCTATCTGTGCAAAATGTCCATGGTCTATGTCGAATGTTGCAGGGCGCGTGACGATTGGCTCCGACCCGACATGCGACATCTACGTGGTGGGCACGGGCGTGGCCAGCGTGCACTGCCGCGTGGAGAACTCGCACGGCGTGGTCACGCTGTACCCGCTCAGCGGGACCACGCTGCTGGACGGGCTGCCCGCCGACAAGCCCACCAGGCTGTCGCAGGGTGGGTACGCGCAAATGTGTTTCACTGACATTCTTCTCCGTTGATAAAAATTGCCTTGTTTTTGAGTTCGTTCTTATATCATTAGACCAGGTTAGCAGAGAGCGTAAAGTACACCAAATATTTCTGTTTTTACATCTGAAGTGGTTCTTTTTTCCGTCGCTTAATTAGTCACATCTGGAACCTTATCCGGTATGAACCCTCATAATCACACCAAGATATGTTAGAAAATAACCAAACCCATTTCTTCCCCTTTCCAGGTAGCATGCTGACCATAGGTCGGTCCAACTATCTACGCTTCAACCACCCGGAAGAGGCGAAGCTGATGAAGTCGGTGCTGCCCTCCGGCCACGTGTCCATGGCGCCCATACAGTTCCAACCGAACGAGCAGTGCGTGCCGCCTGGTAAGCGAACCCCAATAGCACGGTACCGATCAATAAAGATTTTTATCTCGCAAGTTGCTCGAATGTCTTTTTGTTGAGTCAAGGTCGAATGTTTTTACTTATTTACCCAAATTGCTTACTCATTTTGATTGCAGGTTACGTCAATAACCACACAGAGTCAAACAACCAATGTTACCAAAATACCAACATTCAGAAGATATACAAAGATAACGCGCTGACGCAGCTAGATCAGGAGCTGGACATGACGCTTAAGGAGATGTCCAGAAAGAAGCCGCCAACAGTTCCTAGGAAACCCCACAAAGATCTCGACCAGTCCGACTCGAATTCCGACCAAGAGAGTAGACCGAAAATGGGCAGCATCATGGCGAAAGTCTCTAAATTCGAATACTACGCAAAGCAGCAAAAGTGTGTTGGAAGATCACAGTTCTACACATCCAATGAAATTGAAATATCTCCAAAAGTGTTCAGTTCAAATTCCTTAACGGTAAACACTCCAGCCAAAGATGTGCTCGGCGGTAGAAATATCCCGAACTACATGAGCAAGGTCAAACAAGAACAGAAAATGATCGTTCTGAACGAGAACAATGTAATCGATTCCAAAAATTGTTCCTACGCCAACGTCGCCATAAGAAACAAAACGAAAATCGACGATATCGTGCGAAATTTCGACGAGACCACCAGAACGGAATACAAGTTGCCGAAAAAGGTGAACAACGATCAGCAAAGCAGACCAGACAACAACATCTACGGTAAGATCAACGTCGACAGGCGGCAGGATTGTGACAAGAGCAATATTGAGCTTTGCAAGAGTAATTTGGAGATTTGCAAGAGCAATATTGAGCGGAACGAGTTGAGGAACGAGAACGATCCTAACTTGGACATCGCCAAGGGTGAATATGGAAGAATCTGTGATAATAGAAACGTTACAAAGACACTGTGCTCGCCCTCGCCGGCGTACGACAGAAATCCACAATATTCTCCTGTGTATGCCAATTGTCACTACGATAGGAGTTTTGATGCCGAGAGTAAGAGAATTCAGGTGTGTATAATATCTTTTTTGTTGACTGATTTCAACTCATTCATGTCTTCCTGTCCTCCTACTAAACCCGATAGACATTGGGGGAATCCATTTATTATCAGAGGAGTTTAATTGGGTTCAAATCCATCACATTGTTAAATAAGTTACAACTATACTGAGGATTATTGATAGCTCCTAAAGAATAGTAATAATTATTTGCCCACAATGTCGTTGCTTAACCGCTATGAGTAGGCGGTAACTGCCTATGTTGAAATGGTGATATTTCCAATACATTTCAAAATATGTACGATAAAGGTAAACAATCCCACTGGTGTGTTATCGACTGCTGGATGAAAGTAATTTACATAATTATAGATAAGATCATGCTTCATGAAGTTATACACTATAGCGCTGCCTATTGTAAAGGTACTGAACGCATATAAATATATTATACTTTTTGTGTCAGGAACGGCCGTGCCAGCTCGTTCACAATGGCGGTGGTGCGCAGTGATTTTCTGCTCCCTGTACCGTCCTACAAAAAAGCTTTGTAACAAAATTGTCGCTTCACCAATTTGATGGTTATCGTTCTCGACAATAAATTATAAATTGCCTTTAATTTGAATTTAATATAAATAATTACCTACGATTTTAATATAATGTGGGTATGTTGCGTGTACACTGATCCACAATAGATGGCAGTACCGGTCTTTGTAATGACGTGTGACTTAAATAATAAAATTTTCCAACTTTCGATAATAGATGGCACTGTACTCATGTATATCACGCTACATGAGATTCAGTTTTTAATTTAGTACTAAATAGACTTGTTACACCAGTGGTAAAGCAATGGCACATTCCAACGTTCAAATTCATTTTTTCTGCGAGGCATCGCATATTCTAACTATAATAGCATATTCTAACTATAATCGATTGCCTAACTTGTTGAGGTACAGATTTATACCAACAGATGTCTCTGCCGCACTATTAGCAATAAATTGTTCAATTATTGAACTACCTTCAAGGTTATGTGATTATGATTGAAAAGTTGTGCGTTTATCAAATAGGAAGCAAGTCATTCGTTATCATTTGTATTTGAATATATAAACAGAACTTTATCATTCAAAACTGTCATGTTTACACAGGTTTAATAAAATTGATATATGGCGGATGGCGGTATCATATTACTATTTCATTGTATGGTTCCGTTCTCCTTGATTTCCCAAAGCTCCAATGTTTATTGTTCAGAATGAATGACTGACTGTCTGTCAGAAAAAATACTATTTGGCTGCTCGATTAGTTATATAAACGCTACACGTTAATTGATAATAAACTTACGGAATCCCTTAGCTGTCAGGACCACGTCGTTGGTTAAATAAGCGAAACCCGCATATTAACAACGATGTTACGGAACCCCCAATCTCTTTAAACTGTTCGGTTCGTTATGTAAGCAAAACTGAAAAGCGATGAGACAATAGCGTATGTTTATATTATCTGTAGATAACAACTTACGTAGATCCGATTGTCGTTGATAAGAGACTGCGGTTCAATGCGACATTAGTGTCTCGCGCTTTTGTGGAGTTCTCGTTATTTTTCTTAAACTAGGGATAATATCCGGTTAGTCTCTCTCTCTCTCAATGCGCCAGGATATGTATATACACGGATGTAATCGTTTCTTGACAAGTGACAGACTTTTTGGCGGCAAACTCGTTCCGTAGTGCGGTGAAGTGTTAAAGAGAATTTAAAAAACTTTCAAGGAATATGCGGGACAAAAGTAGCAAATGTAATTTATGTGAAAAGTTCAAAATTTAAATTAGAAATTAATGAACGCATGGTTCTGTTATTTCTAAATGCATCAATTAAAAAGATATATTCGTTTTACTTCTTGTCTGAAAATAATATTGTAACCTAAAAAACTTGTGTTTAAATAAATTTTTTGTCTCGAAAGATATATTCAAAGTGACCAAGACGTAGTGTGTAGCTAAGTTTGATATAACTAATGGTCACGCGATCCAACAGTCCAATGTCAAAAATATTGATTACACCTTTCGATTTTGGTCGAGTTCGATTCTACTGTGGTTTTAGTCAACGGTTGTGTTTTCATGTGTATAGTACTTTGTAGAAGTGTTCGTGAATTTTGTGTTACTGCCTACAAAAGTTGTTAAAATAACGAAAATATACAAAAAACATGAAACTTACATATATTGTTGTAGTGCATAAAAATTTATAAATTATAGTGAAATTACTGATAATACCGTACAGTATTTAAATACATGAATAAATAATTGTTGATAAGAAAATAATAAAGAACTATGATTAATACCGTAGTGTTGTTTTGGGTTACAAGAACATAAATAATAATAACAAAGATGACTTGCAAAACTTCCCACGCGACCGTCAAGAAGTTCCCATCACACAAACGTCTCCTGAAACTCTTCGTGAGAAACCTAAAAAAGAACACCGCCGCATTAAAAGAATTAAAATGCTCTATCGACTCGAAACACAATCAAAACGACAACGGCGACCGAATGATCGAAATCGCGAACGAGGTGAACGAGAAACTCGAAATAGTTCACAAACTACGAAACGATATAAAAATTTACAAAACAATAAACACAATACTCACCAATCATTACATAAAACAAACCAGAGACCACGAAAATAGCATAGACAGCAAAATAATGAAGCTCGAAAGACAAATCATACAGTCCTACGACGATTTGAAAAAAGAAATAGCCAAGATGGTGGAAGCGCGCGCTGTCAGAAACGATAACATTTCCGCGCCAATTCAAAATAGCAACGTCATAGTGGTTGGGAACGATTTGAAATATAATCAATTTAATGAAATGTACATTAGAAATGAAATATACAATAATATTATAAAGAAGATTGATAAACTGTTTTATGGAGTGGTAAGTTTTATCAGACATCCTCAAGTATAAAATATACATAGTTTGGATATTGAGTACCTATACAAAATATAAATTTGAAAGATTATCTATTAGCTGAAACCTTCAAGTGTTTGTTCTGGAGCGACTTTGTAGATTCCTAAATTTTTTTATTTCCTTAATGTTGTACACTGTAATACATTAACTGGATTCACTGTAATGTAAAAAATGGGTTTATTTTTATTATTTATATTCTTCAGATACATTGTAAATGTATCTAATTCTTAATTTTTCTCTGTTTATTTAATTTTGTAAGGTATGTTTGTAGTTTTAATCTGATAGAGGATATTTTTTATTACCATGTGTGCGTGCGCGCGCGTGTCAGTCGCGTCTTGTCTTGTCACATGTACGAGATAAATATAATCTACACATCAATTATACTAAACTCTTGAAAACTATGTATGTTATCATATATTATCGTAGTCCTACATTCTTGTTGCTTAATATTTTAATCTTCTTCAAATTCCATGTTTAGTTTAGCCCCACATGTTTTTCGTACATGACATATTTTATGTTTGTCAGTATCTTCTACATTTAAATGAGTTTACGATGTGCTTAGTGCCAAATTGATCATAATTTATTTGTTTCATTAACCCCGTATTAAATTTTTTTTTGTATAAATAAAAAATTGTAGCTCACTTTCGTTTAAAGTTGTATACAAGTTCTGCTTACTATAATAACTGTCGCCCTCTATTTCCGTTTATATCCTTGTATTGGATTAATCCGTAAGTAATAATTTAGGATTTTGTTCGCTCTTCAATAAATGGTATGTGTACACTAATAGTGCAGTATAAGTACATTACCCTCTGCCTACCTCTTCGGGAATAACAGGCGAGATGTTATTATAAAAACTAGCATATCTTTTGCGTGATGCTACAGCATCCGGGCTGTATCGTATTAACATAGTATAGATGTTGAAAGGCCCACAGAGTGATATATTAGACAGAAGCACATTTATAAAGGTAGAGATACTTGACACTCTGCGCTCTCTGGTGACACCGATAGAGACCTGATGACCTGATCCTTTTAAACCCAACCGATACTGGTATTTTTTCATAGCAGCACTCTCGTTTCCAGGCGTACCAGGACCGCATAAAGGAGGAGGAGCAAAAGGAAGCGGAAACAGCCCGCCTAGAGGAGATACTCAACATGTGTGCAGAGTATGAAAGACAGATAGCGTCAGGTGCGTACATATGTATGTAGTTATAATCTGTAGTGCTTCTAGTTCTAGATAAGATATGTAGATATGCATCTGTTGACCACACCACACATTCTAATGGTAGATAGTTAATATTGCAATTATACATAACATTCTTGTGTAGATCCAATCTAGTCTTTTCTCCAGATCCTATTTATACCGGCGAGTTCTGAGTGGCCAGTTGGTCCTGCAGTCGTGGTTTCGGTACCGAATCAAAAAAATATTTGTGTAATTAACAAAAGTATTTGTTTCTATATCTAAGTGTTTACATACGTTTATATGCAGTTCATCAGCCGTTCGACGGTTACATCCCACTATGGAATAAGTGGTGAGCCTGTTGCCATACACCAGGCACATATCAAAACGCTACTAGAAATCCAATAGCACTCGAACCGGGATTCAAATCCAGAACCGCATTCGAAAGTCGCGCTTAGAACTTACAGATAGAGCAACTTGTAGCATCTTACAGATTCTGTCAATCGCACTTGATTAAGGAATATAAGTCCATCAATGGAACGATAAAAGGGATGACGAGGATTAAGATACATTGAAACTTTTTGGTTGATGTTCAGTGTCATATTAAAATATATTCAAAATCCCGTTAATATATGTATAATGAACTGCAATCGACTTGGCAGCTCAATTACTGTAAATAAATTTAGAAGTTACGATTTTAGTTAATATAGTTTTCGTATATGTCACAGGTGGTCCCATAACACCAACAGAGAAGAGGTCACATAATAAAATTATAACAAACGGATCTCTACCGAGGAGTGCCGCTATGAACAATCCAAATTTCATACAGACGAGCGAGGGTTATTACAAGTAAGTAATGATAATAGTGGGTATATACTGAATTTATAGTAATATGTTGGTATAAGCTCTGTTAAAAGTCTTACCCTGGATTAATTATTAATTAATTATTTAGAAGAAAATCGATTAAACTCAATACTACATATTTAACATAACCTCTTCGAAATGTCTGTTTAAAAATCAACTATTTATTTTTAAATGATTAAATAAAGGTAATTCTGGTTTGACAGATTCGATACTAGTCATAATCGAAACAACTCTATGAGCAATTCTCTTCCGATACAAAGGAATCTGTCGAGTTACGAGAATTTCGATACATCACAGTCTCCCACGCACATGGACCAAATGACTCCAGAGATCACTATCGGGGAGAACAATTACGAAAACGTAGGCAGAATGGATGAAATAGGCATCCCGGTCTACGAAGATACGAGAAACGATCTGTCTAGTCCAATTATGATAAGGAAACTTCAAGATCAAAACGACAGGCTGCAAAACATCTCTTCCCCAGTAGGAAGTCCGTACGAAAACTTGTACTATAACAGAAGTAACGCGATAGGCTTCAAACCAAAATCGCCGAACACCCAAAGCCCGAGAACTAGAATAAAGACTACTTTCGCTCATAAAAATCTGCCGTCTCCTCAGTATTTCATATTCCCCACGCCACCGCCTATCGATAGCTCACAAAAACCTGACTTTGACAATGTACAAAAGGACGACAGTGTAAATGTTAATGACAATAACAACGATAGCGTAAATTGTGGTGGTATTGAAAAACAATTGAGTTTGGAAGAGGAAATACCGATGATTGATGACGCAGATATAATAAATGACCTTGAATTCAGGTATTCTAGAGTCATTACTGATAAAAGCGACCAACAGAATATCATTAAAAAAGACTCCAATGACGTCAATGACACTATTGATATAGGAGACGCTTCGAATGAATTCGATACTAATTTAGAAGAAGTTAGTCTAAGGAAAAATCAGAGTTTTGAAGACGTTAAAAAAGAATTGATGGCAGATATACCTGAATTGGAAGAGTTCGAAAAAGATCTGAAACAGAATAAAAGAGACAAAATTATTAAACACATCGCGGAGGATATAAAGAAGATGGATGTCGAAGCAGATTCCATAGATAGCGCGTTATTAGATGAAAATGTGGATGAATTGAAAACTAAATACGAAGGTTTGAAGGATGAGAGGAAAAAGTTTGTTGCTGAAATACATGAAATTAAATGTAAAATGACCGAAATCAGAGCACAGGAAGACGACATACTTAGAGAGGTAAATTGGTGTCTTTTTAATTATTTCCTTTGCAACGTATTTTTTGTGCTTTGTTATGACGTAAGTTATAGATACATTTTTCGATTTTCCATAAACAGTCATGTTCAAATCGGATTCAGACAAAATGTATTTTTGCTGTTATCTGTTTTTGTAATTTCAACTAGTCTAAATTTGTGACCGATGTATGGCAATAGACTCATTGGTAAATTGTGGGAGTGCACTAAACTCTTTTGCCTACCTATTCGGGGAATTACAGGCATGCTTTAGTAATTTCACTTATACCTTAAATTCCTTGTAAGTATTAAACACTTAATATCTATCTGTAAGTGGTTTCTGTAGCCCACCATATCACGAAAGAGACTATCTTAAGCGCCATGCCACTCTAGAGGGTACAGAAAGCATTTGAATGAAAACCATTGAAATTACAACATACATACCCGCACAACAGTAATATTTTTGTAATAATTAATTTTTTCAAATACTTTTCTTTTACCAGTTGGAAATGGAAAAAGCCTTAATCAAAGGTGAGTACGATTCAGAAATAGCTATTCTGAACATTGAGCAGAAAAAGAAAGCAGAACTGTATGAACGGGCGAAAGCGATTGAGGAGGAGATAAGGCAGCTGAAAGAGAAACAGACGACGCGCCAGAATGAGATGCGAGAGAGGGTGGATATAGCTACGTTGAAAGTGGAGAGGTAAGAGTTTTTAACTTATTTTTTTGCTTCCAATCTCAATGTTTTTTTAAATGTTATACACACTCAATTACAAATTGACCACCCCATCTGTTGACTATTGGTGTGCAACCACTACAACGATGACCTGCTTATTGTCCGGCCTGGAAAATTAAAAGGGACGAATAGGAAGATATAAGAAATTTTCAACTCATTTTTAGATAATAGTCTATGTTGTAAAATAACAACAATTAGCTTATATCTTTATTTTTGCTCTTAGAATACAAAGAGATTTGAAAGAAAATGCAGCTACTTTGGAAGAACTACAGAACGCACGCGATATATTAGACAATGAAACCAAGATGTTCGAAGACCTCGAATTTCAGCATTTGGAAGAGGAATCTGAACTGTAAGTAGTTTTGTTACTACAATTATCATTTTTATTCTTGACTCTTATAGTATTGTTGAATTTATAACAACAATTGAATATTTAGGATAATTAATAACATTTTTGACCCACTGACACAAAGATTTTTAATATTTGAAATTTTAATATTTAACAGATTGTCAAGCAGAGAAGATATTCAAAATGACATTTTGGTACTAACAAAGAAGATTGAAGCACAAAAAACGCGAATTTTAACCCTGAAATCAGAGGCAAACAATAATTTGACTTCGGCTTTAGATGAAACGAAAATATTACAAGCAGAATATAAGCGATTGTTAAATCAAGTTGAAGAACTAACTAGCAGAGTGCAAAATCTGGAAAAGGAGTTAAAACCAATAGTGACGAAGCTGAATGACATTGAAAGGACGCAATCGCCAGATAGTGCATTCTTCACAGACCAGACGAGAGCCAAGTCCGGTGAATTTGGATATTCACCGCAGAGCTCGGATAGCGACGACATGGATGTAACAAGAATAACCAGCTTTGAAGATCATACTAATCAAATGAAAGAAAAATTCAACTCGATAGATCAAATGTCACAATCCATGATAGTCGATATAGAGAGACGGGTAATCGGAGACATTGTAGATCCTGTCGATGTTGATAATAGACACAGCGAAAGTCCGTCTAAGTCTTCAACTTCTTCGAAGGAGAAGAAAGGATTTTGGGAGAGGAATTTCGATTCGCTTAAACGTAAAAACAAAGACAAAAAGCCAAAATCCCCAGAAAAAGTTGACATCATGTCGCAGAGTCTCAACGAGAACATGTTTTATAATAATGAAAGCATCGAAAATGATGTCGCGTTTGACAGATTCAACAGTTTAAGGCATTCTAAGAAGAAAGATAAGAACCAAAACGGACCGGTGAAAAGTCATTCGTCATCGAAGATTCCTACTTTCGCAGCGCTAGGGAAGATCATGAAGAAGGACTCATTCAACAGGAAAGGCAAAGAGAATACTGTCGCCAAAGAAAACATGAAGAACGATGAATTAAACGAAAGATCTCAGGCTGATCAACAGCAGAATAATCTCAATAAGAATAGATATGTTAAAAATCTTAAGCCAATTCCACTAGACAATAAGTACATTAAAGCTAAATCGTTATCACCGGACAAAATTTCCAAGGACGACTCGATTCGCGAGGAAATCGAAACGGACGAAAATAACGATAAGGAAAATAATATTGCATTTGATAATTTAGTTAAAAATACGGACAGAGTCAGAGATAATGTATCGAAGATACGACATAGGAAGAGCTGTGGCGATGAGCCCAACGGTAGGAGCACAGATTTTCAAAAAATGTCCGATTCCGGTAAGATACCGTCCCAAGACGACATAGACCGCATATCGAAAATAACATTGGACGCACCGATACTATCCAGCGACACCGATATGAACTCCTTGGGGAAGAGGACGTTGGACAGCTTGATGGAAATTGAGAGGAAGCGATTGGAAATGTTGGAGGAGCAAGGTATGTGTATTCGGGTTATTTTATTATACAAGTAGAAGAGAAGGGGACGTAGGTAAGTAAAGTGGTCATCGCACGTTATCAAGGCATCGCGGTGGGCACATCCCTTGAAATACTCATAGTCCAGACGCTGTTAAAGATTATAAGCTATGTGCAGCGCTAAGCAACTGTAGGCGCGATCACCACATAAAGGTGACCGTACGTAACACCACGCCTGTTATTCCCTAAGAGGTAGGGAGAGGAGTGTAGAACACTCCCGCAATTCACCAGTTACGTTTACCGTCCCACTATGGAATAGGTGGTGAGCCTATTGCCATGCACCGGGCACAAATCCAG
>DWTO01002031.1:0-14794 GCA_018244755.1 Jemadia pseudognetus
AAACGTGGGAGTGGTTCTGCATTCCTCTGCCTACCTCTTCGGGGATTACAGGCGTGAAGTTACTTTTTTTTTTTTTTAGTATTACCAATTATCCTAATTGTTCGTATTATCCGATTTGTCGTTTCCAAATCTCTAAAACCATGTGTTATGTAAGTATTATATATGTACATACATGGTATAAACCTTATGAAGACGATATAAAATTTTCTTTGCGACAGTAAAAGTTAATATACTTTGCGATTATCCTGAAACTTTCTGGGATAATCAATATGTTGGACATTGGCCATAGCCTTCGCGATGAGTACAACAAGCAATCAGCTCGAAATACCACTCATTCAATCGAAAACAAACAACAAACGAAGATCAAGGGTGATGCTGTATAAGCGATCTTCCTAGCGATTTCGGAATGTTCTTTAAACGCTTTTTATAAGACTACCGCATTGTTAATCTAATAAAATTATCGTCATTCTTTATTGGCATTGTTTTTACAATCGTATATCTCGACAGATAATATTGTATCACGATCAGGTGCCACTGAACTTCGCTGAAGTCATACGGCATTTAAATTTTATTAATTTCACCACACTACAATGGGAACAATTGAAACGCTATCAGCGCGTGCCGAGCGTGGAATTGACTAGTAAATATTTCATTATATCTTGTATCTAGTTAATAGACTTCCAATAGTCTCTGTAAATTAATAAGGACGTACGTAATGGTAGTTTCAATATTGAAACTTAAAGGAATATAATCATTTTATTATTATATCGGGTCGATAGATTTGTTGAAGTGTTAATTAGTTTTAACGACTTTAAAGTTTTATTAACGGGTTTCAGAAATTTTACCACATTTGTCGGACTGCGAATGAATTTATTGAGCTTGTGCAAACCACTTTTATTTAGTAGTAAGTGACTAGATACGTCTAGTTGTTTTCTGTGCATTGTGACTATTATCGGTAATTATTCCCACGTTGTATTAATTGTAGTACATGCATGAACAGCCAAGGTTTTAAACGTGGTTCATTTATGTCGTAAATCTGGTTACATGTGTACGTTGTTCCAGTATTATTCTATTATATATAACACAAAACAAAATAAAATAATTTTATAAATTTTGATAATTCTTCTTCTTAATACTTTAATTGAGATAGCATGAATAACTTTGTGATATTTTATATCATTACATTTCTCATTCTGTTCTAGTTCTGATATTATATTCTTCTATTCTATTTCTGGCATTTTAAATCAGAGATGATCCGTTTATAAACACACTGGGTCATGATAACTTAACATTACCCCAAACTCGGAGAAGCTCCGATTCTAAGCACACAGTGTCATTATTAAACTGGGTTCTTGTTTAAAATAAGTTCTCGAAAAATAACACTTCTGGAATGATATTTTAAACCTAAGTCCAAATAAAGTGATTAGAACTCTCAAAATATCGTATAAGTATCAGCAGCTGTTTGAAGATATGAACTGAAAGCCAGCACATCCATTACGGCTATCTAATATTCATTCATTTACCTGCCAACCAATTTTTTATGTAATTAAATCCATCCCTCGCACGGAGCCGAGAAAACTAATTAAGGAGATAGGTACAGAAGAGGTACGATGCACACTATCGTGCGGCCTGAATACGTTTTACTGCGGCTTATTAGCACGAAATATGGTTGAAGTGTGCATTATATTTCGTGCGCTGTTTCAATGCAGAGCCTTGTAATACAATATAGGATATACACAGACAATTACCTATTCATAAAGCCAAAGTTGGCAAATGAAACTCGCTACGTTCAAATATCGTAGGAATCTATCGTAGACGTAGTACGTAGCGCGTAGCACGTAGCTCCAACGTAGTACTCTTTGAAAAGCATCGCAACGCCAGATGTGATCGGTGTGTGGGCGGTTGTCTAGTAAGGGCAAAATATTTCTCTACCTCGGAGTACTGTTCGAAGTGCGGAATACAAAAAAAGTCAGACGCAATTCTTATAGAAAAGCAGAAATCGTTAAACCTTGTTCTACCATAGTGAAATATCCGATCGACGGGATGACCACTAGCCCGTATCTCTGCAAATTCTTTAGATGCTTCAATGCTTTAGATTCCTCGCAATTGCGACAGAGCCAGTGTTCAATTGTGGGACATAAAATGAATTGCAGCTGTTGTAAATATATTTGACGGTTCGCGCGCCGTTTATTTGTGCTAGTGTAAAGAGGGTATTACTGTTTTTTTTCATTCTGTCTGTAACAATATATCGGATCGCAACGGCATTACCAACGTGTGTCTTTTAATTATACCTGGCCCCGTACATGGTCCTTCGAGCCGGATGGTTGATAACCAGCTTATATTACCGGAAAAATCGAGTACAAAAAAGATTACAGTCGTAAAGTGAAGTGGTGGAGCGCAAATAATATTACAACGGGATTGCGCGTCGCCGGAGTGTTCGAGAGTTCATAGGACACATTAGTGCACGTTCGTTAGATATTTGTGATTGTGAATTTGGAACCCAACACTCTTAATCAGGTATAATTGGAGATAATAAGGGTATGTAACCTCACGTTATTGTTGCAATCATTATGTCTTTGTGAAATATCCATTAGTTCAAGTACTTAAACCTGACGTTATTTTTGTATTCATTGTAAGTCTTTGTGAAATTTATATTAGTTTAAGTACCCAAGTAAACATATGTTACCTGTATCAATTCCAGGTCGACCCTGCCCGTCTCCCAGAATGCCCGAGGAAAAGGAATTAATTAAAAAACGCGGCAGTATCAAAGGTCGTTTAACGGCTTTCGGGACATATTTAACTACAGTGGATGTGTCCAGAATGAGTACTTCAGAGGCCAGGGAGTTGCAATTGCGTATTGGTAAGATCGAATCTTTATATGACCAATATGACGAGGTACAATTAAGGTTAGAGTGTAGTGCTGATAATATTGATTTACAACTGAGTGAAAGGAATGAATTTGAGAAACAATATTATAATTTACTCGCCAATGCTCAGGAAATTTTAGAAACTTACAGAAAGAGTCAGGAAATAGAAAGTGCATCAAATTCTCGCAATAATCAGAGGTTAGTTAAGTTGCCCACTATTCAGTTACCAAAGTTTGCCGGTTCATACGAAGGTTGGCTAGAATTTCGTGATACATTTTCAAGTTTAATTCACAATAACGAAGATATTGATGAAATTAATAAGTTTCATTACTTGAGGGCTTCCTTAATGGGTTCTGCTGCTGTGGTAATACAATCATTTGATTTTTCTGCGCATAACTATTCTATAGCATGGAAACTCTTATGTGAGCGATTCGACAACAAACGTTTATTAATACAAAATCATGTTGCAGCTTTATTTAATATCGAACCGATCACAAAGGAGTCCTCGATCAGTATAAAACGCGTTATAGATTCATTAAATAAAAATTTACGTGCGTTAGAATCACTAGGGGAACCGGTTACACACTGGGACACTCTGTTGATTTACATTGTGACACATAAGTTAGACGCTAAAACATACCGTGAGTGGGAACATGTTAAAGGTAATTTACCAAAGGATAAACCAATTAATCTCGATTCTTTTCTCGACTTTATGCGCAATCGGGCAGATTTAATTGAAACAATTGAAATGTCACAAATTAATGTGAGTAACAAAAATGCGACTAGAATTAAATCTATGGTTTCTGTGCAGAGCAGTCATAATAATAAAAATAATTCACATATGCCATCCATTAAACCGTGTCCTAACTGCAGCGAGGAACATTATTTAAATAATTGTCCTAAATTTATTGCATTAAGTAGCGATGCGCGATACAAGCTAATACCTACTTATAAAATATGTTATAACTGTTTCCGTAGTGGACATTATGCTAATTCGTGTAAAAAACCAGGTTGTAAGGTGTGCAAGCGCAAGCACCACACATTGATTCATATAAATGATTTCGAGGTGAAGCACGGATCTGACAGCACATCTATAACTAAAGGTTTTGGTTCCAGTAGGGACCCCACAATCCAACCTGTTACTAATTCTGCAGACTTTGCACATTCCAGCGTAACGCTCACTGGCTGCATCACCACAACATGTGAGAAGCTAGGTCAGTGTGACGTTTTGTTGTCCACTGCGTTAGTGAAGTTATATGATAGGGATGATAACGAGGTCATTGCTCGTGCAATATTAGACAGTGGTAGTACGTCCTGTCTCATGACCGAAAGACTGCATAAACAACTGAAGCTGCCAACTAATCTCACAGACAGGTGTATTATAGGTATCAATAATATGACGTCATCTATAAGTATGATGTGTCGCTTGTCAATCTCTTCGTTAAATGAAAGTTTCTCAATATGTTCAAATTGTTTCATTCTGCCATCTATTACTGATAACGTGCCTGGGGGTAGGATAAATATTAGTAATTTACAGATTCCGTCAGATATTTGTTTGGCAGACCCTTATTTTTATGCGCCCGCCGCCGTTGACTTAATCATAGGTGCTGATATTTTTTGGGACATTTTAGGATCACAAAATATTAAATTAGGCGTAGGAAAACCGATACTTTATGAGACTAGACTTGGTTGGATAGTCTCCGGTCCGATTAGCGGCGACCGTGTGTCGATTTTCCCTCATAATGTTAGATGTAAACTTACTCAAATTGATAATGCAGCTTTACATTATTCCAATGATGATATTCAAAACCAATTAATGCGTTTTTGGCAACTTGAAGAAGTTAGCCCTCAGTCATCTCAGTACTTTCCTGAAGAGAGGTTGTGTGAAGAGCATTTTATAAAAAATACAACTCGTCTCGCAGACGGACGTTTCTGTGTTCGAATCCCATTAAAACAAACACCAGAGGTGTTAGGAGATTCATATCAGCGAGCCAAACATTGTTTAATGTCTTTAGAACGCAGACTTAAAAATAACAATTCCTTTAGTAAGATGTATAAAGAATTCATGTCTGAATACAAATCATTAGGTCACATGTCAGAGTGTGAGCCCTGTACTACGGTACCTCATTACTTTATACCCCATCATGGGATATTACGGGAGAGTAGCACGACTACAAAACTACGAGTCGTATTTAATGCGAGCAGTCCCACTACGTCAGGCGTTTCATTTAACAATATTCAAAGGATAGGACCCATCGTGCAGGATGACCTTCTGTCGATACTTATACGATTTAGGCAGCACAGGTATGTTTTGGTAGCCGATGTAGAAAAAATGTACCGACAGATAGTCGTCCATGCCGATGACAGACCATTGCAACAAATAGTTTGGCGTGATAACCGGTCTGATCTCGTTAAATCCTACCAATTAAATCGTATAAGTTATGGGACTGCTAGTGCTCCCTATCTCGCTACGCGGTGCCTTAAACAGATTGGCTTAGACTGTAAGGACCCTAAAACAGCCCAGATTATTATCCACGACTTTTACGTCGATGACTTATTAACAGGTGCTGATGAAATCGATGAAACACTGTATATACGTGACCACGTCACTGCCGAGCTCGCTTCAGCCTGTATGCCGCTGAGAAAGTGGAAGTCCAATGACAATCGGTTGTTGTCAGAGACTAGTGAGTCATCAGCAGTGATAAATATTGGGGATACTGAGTCGAATAAGACGTTAGGCCTCGGGTGGCATTCCCTATCAGACCAGTTTTATTTTCCCATCAGTCACACCATAGCCAGCGGAAACACAAAGCGTGATATTCTGTCCACAATTGCTCAGATTTTCGACCCTTTAGGGCTTCTGGCACCCTGTGTTATCCTTATGAAAATTATTTTACAGAAGTTGTGGCTTCAAAAGCTGTCTTGGGATGAGGAGCTGCCATCAGAACTAAGACAGGTTTGGACTGAAATGCTCGACAGTCTGCCGAGCCTACGTAGCCTACGTGTACCGCGACGCGTTATTTGTGACTCATACTCCCAATTAGAGTTACATATATTCACTGATGCGTCTGAGAAGGCATACGGAGCCTGTATCTATGTCCGAAGCATTGATTGTACAGGTCAGATCACACTTAACTTATTATTAGCTAAAAGCCGAGTCGCTCCAATTAAACCTACAACTATTCCTCGACTCGAGCTGTGCGGTGCTTTGATAGGTGCTCGTTTATATGAGAAAGCTGTCACTGCCCTGCGAGCAACAATTTGGCGTGTAACGTTTTGGACAGACTCCACCATAGTTTTAGGCTGGCTGAAAATGTTGCCTTACAAGTTACAACCATTCGTTCGCAATCGTATTGCTGAAATATTAAACACAACGGCTAATTGTATTTGGAGACATGTACCTACTGACGAGAACCCCGCGGACTTGATTTCTCGTGGTGTCAGCGCTAATTCTTTTCAATCCCATAGTTTATGGTGGCACGGACCAAATTTTTTGAAGCGTGATGAATCATACTGGCCACCTTGTCCTAATTCAATTGATCAATTGCCGGAAATCCGTACTGCAGTGTCACTACACGTTAGTACAAATACGCCATGTGAACTTATAGATTTTAGCCGCTTTTCAAGCTTATCTAGACTTCAAAGAACAGTAGCGTATGTGTTACGTTTTATAAAAAAAGTAAGGGGAGAAATTATTAAAACTAAATTCTTAAGTACTCAAGAGTTAAATAATGCCTTAAAACTAATATTAAAATTATCACAAATGCAATCTTTTCCAGAATATAATTTATTAATTAAACATCAACAATTACCTAAGAAAAGTCCATTAATAAAATTCAATACCTTTTTAGATAGTGACAATTTAATTCGTATCGGCGGTCGATTAGATAATTCCAATTTTACGTTTGAGAAAAAGCATCCAATTATTTTGCAGTCCACACATCAAATTACAAAATTATTATTCGAATATGAGCACAAAAGATTAATGCATGCTGGCCCTCAACTTATGTTGGCTACCATTCGTGAGAGGTATTGGCCTGTTGGTGGACGCAACTTAGCCAAGAAATGTTTCCGTCAGTGTATCCGGTGTAATCGAATAAAGGGTAAAGTAATTGCTCCATTAATGGGAAATTTACCACAGCAGCGCCTCATATCGGGAGGACATCCATTTAAAACTGTAGGTGTCGATTACGCCGGACCTGTGTCTTGCGCTAGTCGCACTGGTCGTGGTTGTAGACTTATTAAGTCATATATAGCTATTTTCGTGTGTTTCACAACCAAGGCAGTTCACTTGGAACTGGTGAGCGACTTAACGAGCAACAATTACTTATTAGCATTACGCAGATTCATTTCGCGCAGGGGAAAACCATCTGACATTTTTTCAGATAATGGTACCTCGTTTGTTGGCGCATATAATGATTTAGCAAGGTTTTTAAAATCCAATCGTGACTCTCTCGCTGAAAATTTAGCTTCAGACAATGTTGATTTTCATTTCATACCCGCGTATAGCCCACATTTTGGTGGTCTCTGGGAGGCAGGCATTAAGTCGACCAAATATCACTTAAATAGAGTGTTGGGAAATTGTAATTTAACATTTGAGGAGCTTACAACAACATTAGTGCAAATAGAAGCGATACTGAACTCTCGCCCTCTCACTCCGCTGTCGTCAGACCCAGAAGACTTGACGCCTCTTACACCCGGCCATTTCCTCATTGGTCGGCCTCTCACAGCCATTCCTGAGAAGTCTTATGCTGAAGACTATCCCGTCAGCAGATTAACTCGCTTCCAACGAATTGAACAGTTACGCCAACATTTTTGGACGCGATGGAACAAGGAGTATGTCTCAGAACTTCAGCAGCGGACCAAATGGCGATCCGCCAAGTACTCTTTGGAGGTGAATACGCTAGTTGTTTTGAAGGAAGACCACTCTCCACCGTTGAAGTGGAAACTTGGACGTATAGTAGCTGTATATCCTGGTGCATCAGATGGCATATGCCGTGTGGCTGACATCAGAACGGCCAATGGCATCGTACGAAGATCGTTCAGTAAAATAGTTCCCCTACTTCAAGATCCAGCAAGTGATATATCCGGTTGAAAGAAGAGCTTTCAACGCGCGGGGGCATGTTGTAAATATATTTGACGGTTCGCGCGCCGTTTAATTGTGCTAGTGTAAAGAGGGTATTACTGTTTTTTTTTTTTTCATTCTGTCTGTAACAATATATCGGGATTGCAACGGCATTACCAACGTGTGTCTTTTAATTATACCTGGCCCCGTACAGGTAGGTACTCGTACTTTAATATGCTTGCCTGTGTGACACTCATCTGTCTACCACTCCGGGGAAAACAAGCGTGATGTCACGTTATGCACACACATATTATATTTATATTACACAATAAGTTTTCCTTCGTTACCTACTTTAACCGATCACCGTTACACTTGATTGTAGTTATTTTTGCAGCGAACTTTAATCATTCCATAAATACTTCGTCAACCTTTACATAATGGCTTTATAACTCAAAATACGTAACATTACACATTAAAAATCGTCACAGACGGATGTAACGAGATAATTATATCAGTACGATATAATATTGGGATGTTTATTATATATATTATAATATACTTTCTACAGTTACCCTCAGGTACTCACATGTTGCTATAATATGTATATAGGTAGGTACGTATATATCTTGTTAACATCGTCAACATATGTGAATAGACAGCAAGATATGTCTTTGTATAGCGAGATATATTGTTAGGCAAATAATGACCACAAAGTTACCTTTAAAACAGCTACCGTCTGTGATTTCTGTAACTGTAATATAATATAGAATAGTATATAGTATATTCATAATTATGATACCTCCGTCTGTGACTACCTTAGTACAAAAAGTACAATATTTTAAATGTTTCTTTGTATGTAATAATACAATTTAAGTTCACCCGTTAATCAACTGACATTTATACATTCTCAAGGAACATTTATAATTTAAGAGTGTAATTTATTAGTATAATAATATGATAAATATTATTGTTATTGGCTATTAAAACGTCACATTGTTTACGTAGTACTATTATGAGTGGCTGTGATTTTTAAAGCTGTATAATGCCTCGGTTTGTTATAAGGCCTCGGACAATTATAAGAATGTATAAAAGTTTCATAAGTTATATAAAAGTTTCATAAGTTATATAAAAGATGTTTCTTTGACGAAAATTAAATTTATAAGGAACTAGCTGTGCCCGCGACTTCCTCCGCGTGGAATTCTACAATGAAAGTAACCTAAGTTACCTACTCCTTATTACATCAGCTATCGGCTAGTGAAAGTTCAGTCAAAATTGGACCAGCTGTTCCAAAGATTAGCTGCAAGAAACAGACAGAGAGACACAAAAATTGTAAAAAATGTTATTTTTGTATATGTACCGTTCGTACATACGTGTGCATTTAGTAAAACGGATATTTTAATAATACAAAGAGACACTGCAATTTTATTTATCTATATAGGTATGGGTATATCCTAGGTCTGTGTGTCATGGACGAGGTGGTCTGATCTGTTAGAGTCTTATCGTGATAGATGTTTCAAACAAATTGTAATTCATTTCTGTTTAAATTCAGTTACATGTGCGATACTCGCTCGATTACTTTTTTTCCCAGTTGGTGTGATGTGTTTTTACCTTCAAATGGCGACCCGGCAGGGAGACTGCTGTCACAAACAGCCACTTCAAGTCTGAGCGCTGGATTTTATAAATTAAACAGTAAATTCTTTTCATATTAACATGGTAATGTTGTAAGTCAAAGAACATCATATAGACGATACTGGAATTATATATTTTGTATTCAACATGTTATTGTACACTCAATTTTTGCAAAATAAAAAATCTCGTCACCTCGTTAGCTGGCAATTTATACGCAATAAGTCATTGGTGAAACAAAATTAATTAACTCTGGCCATACACAAGTGCTAATTAATGTCAAAACTTAAAATAAATCGATGAGACAATTGTATCGCCAACATAACTGATATACATATACTGTTGCGCAACGCACGGGAGGACGGAGTGTGGACGATGTTACAAGCTTAGCGATGCAATATAAAAAATGTTGAACTTCACATACTATCTCACCTTGAACCACATTCGTGTAACTAGCTCGGTGAGCTCGGTGAGCTCGGTGAGCTCGGTGAGCTCGGTGAGCGCGGTGAGCGCGGCGAGCGAATGGCGGGCATTAATAGCTTGTCGTGCCGATGTCGCCGCTGATACAAACGGACGCGTGTGACATGTTCATGACGAAATTGTATCTGTGAGGGAAGCTACATGCTTACTGATGCTTCTTTTATTGAGTGTTCACAAAGTTTGTTAGATGCTCTCTGACTGTTTTATACCGTGCCCTCGGAACTGCCGTGACTATATAATGATAATATAATTAACAAAGTAATACTTTCTTGATCTCATAAAAGAAAGTTTCGTGTTTAATTTAGCTATAACATTGACTATTTATCAACGCTTCGATTTTTAGACACGGATTCTTTATCTTTGTTTCAGATTGAATTAACAGAGAAAACGCTGAAGTGACTCCCTCGTTGGTCATGTTGGTTGCAAATACGACTGCCGATCGAGAGGTCCTGGGTTCAAATCCCGGGTTAGACACTATTGGACTTAGATTTTTTTAGTAAACGTAACTTCACACGTGTAATCCCCGAATAGCTAGGGGGAGTGAGGGCAGTGTAATACACTCCCACGTTTTACTTGTTATTGCTGTAAAGTTTTTTTACAGATTTCTATGAAATTTTATTTACTGAAAAGCTTATGCTACTACTATCAACAGAACTGTTTAATAAAAATCGAAAACAGTGCGGTGCGTTTGGAGTAAACGATGAATTTATACGTATGTCTATTCTAAGCGTAACATATGTCTATGATAAGCACTCCTCCTGCTTACCCCGTAAAAGACCTGGCGTAATGATATAATCACGACGAATCTGTATTATATCAGTACTAAAAGAACTCATCTAATCTAGCCATCTATTATAAGAATCAAGATGAGAAAATCGTAAGACGTACAAAGAAACTCACGACGCCAAAGTACCTACTCCGTGATGAAACAAGAGCAAATTGGGATTTCGTAATGAACACCTGAGAAGCAAAAACAACATACTCAGAAAATTCTTGTGCCATCTAAAATGTTGGTATTAAAAGATCTTTAGAATTGACAACATACCTAAGGAGCGAAATCACTGAATTCTTGTATATAGTTACACAATTGGAACACGAAAGGATTTTACGAAGAATCCTCGTCGACATCTATGTGTAATGTATCGTTATTATCTCTGGCAAATGTTAAAATTACTTAATCCAACTATCCGTCAAATTGATCACTTTTATCATTCATACAGCCTTACAACGAAATTAGTGAATTCTCGGATAATGTTACATAATTGAAACGCACTAGAATTTCACGAGGAATCCTCTTTAACTCGGACGCGACCATAACATCTTATTCTTAAATTCTTAAATTACTTAATCTAACCATCTGACAAATTGATGATTTCGATCTTCGATTCGTACTCTTATGGTATAGATATTTGACGTTTCATTAAATGCCATAACGTTATGAACATTATTGGAATCTAAATAATTTGAAGACCGTACAGATTAAATTACTACATCTTTGCTTTAATCGACAATGTTTGTATCACAATAAAAAAAACCAGACATTTAGTTATTTTTAAGTGTTCTACGTTCTTTAAATCAATTAGAAACCAGTCTTGCCATCATATTAAATATGGTTAAGTATATAATTTAGTAAAACGTCCAAATATGTTACTACCGCCAGCGATATTGGTAAAAAATTTATAAGTTGTCTAAATACCGAGCCTTACATTCATTAAAAGAAATAAAAAATATTATTGCGGTAGATATCGACAATTCAAAGATAAATAGTTTAGATATGCAGGTCTTGACCGCATATTAACTTATAGAAAATGTATATAGTACCTCATATTATGCCTTATATAATATACTACACAGTAGGTACTGATATATAAATTTCAATAGGACTTGACAAGAATGAAAACAGCAAGGCGAATTGTAGAACGATGCGATCAGATTATAAAACAATTTTGTATAAAAAAAAGATTTCCAGATCGTGTAATATAGCATTCTAAAATTATATTAAGTGCCCATTTAATTTACCAGGTGCGACCTCAATGACATGTTGCTACTTGTGGCATTAATCACTGCCTGGCCGTCTAGTCTATTGCGTGTCGTAAGCGTGTTTATATCAAACGTTTAATGCACATGTCATGTAAGTTTATCGAATTCATGATTTATTGTAAATCATATATTTATATAAAAAAATTTAAATCCTCGTTGCTAGTCGTATTGGCAAGTTCCACTGTACCTATTTTTGTTTCATTATTATGATTGCGACATTAACTTGTACGTAGTGTTCTGCTGACGGACATGGGTTTATTTCAAGGTGTGCCAAAACTTCGCTCTTACGCTGATATCGCAAGCGTTTACAACTTGGTCTTTTAAGGTCATTGGTATGGCGTGTCGGAGGACGTTCAGCATTACGTCTACTGTGTCACAGTCTACGTATTATATATGTAGGCCATATCCTAGGTATATCTTGTATTAGAGACATTTGTATATAATTCTTCTATATCTGTTCAGATTTGTATAAGACTTACTGTCAGTATCATCAGCAACAGATTTGGTTACATAACTTCTAACAACTTCTGCATTTGGTTTAAAAAAAATAATAATACTCTAAAAATAATTTTATAAGTCGTTTCATAAATTAAAAAAAAAACCGAACGTATATAATAATCTTTCAACACTAAATTATCAACTTGTAATCAATCACATAACATTTAAATACTCTGACCATAAAACTTGTTCATATTCAGGGAGCAACGTAATACACTGTTCAGTAGTAAGACATAATATCCCATACATTTTCATTTGTAAATCACGATCTGTAATAACCGCCTCCGATCTAGTAGTTTGCACGCTCCTTTCCTACATACAATATTATTATGCTTGCAAGTTTAAACTGGATAAGTGCCCGGTATAAGACTATAAGCTTAGCCCCTATTCCATGATGGAACGTAAACATGAGTGACGATACGTGAAACTGTACTAAACTCCTCTGCTTACCTCTTCGGGATTCACAGGCGTGATGTTACGTTTTAGTCTATTTACGAATTTCTGTTTATTTGTACCGGTTGTTAACTATAAATGTTCACTATTAGGAAAACGGCTGGGGAACGCTAATAAGCAAGTGTTTAGTGTATCTAGATACCTGAAACTTGTATGTGATTACGCATATTAGGGAATGATTTACGAGTTAGCAATTAAACATTTGCTTAATGATAGTGCTTTAAAGAAATTATTATTAATAACCTAAACTTAACTTAAAATGTAACGTGGAATGAAAAATACACATACATTTCTGCTTATGTATGTTAGTCTTGTTACTTTTTTTTGCTAAATACACACTTTATTTGGTGTCTCAATGTAATTTATTCACTTTCCGTTCCTAGCGTCGATATAGACTAAGCAGTGCCATTGTACAAAATCTCTATAGTATTTTTAACCGACTTTATCTATTGTTAATTTTTATGTGTACACAATTTTCTTTGAGCTTTAACTTCGTTCAAGGTTATGTCCAGTTACTTGCGGGCTGCAGCGGTCACTCCACATGTGGGGACACGATCATTTCCTATTACCCTAGCACGAAATCGTTTTTAACAAACAATTTAGCATTGTTGCTTCGCGCATGGCAAAGGACACTCGAATCGTAGGTCACTAAAAATTGTACGCGTGAATAGCCGCGCGTGTGTATCTATGTAAGGATTACAAAAGGACTGGGGCCGTTACAAAACATCCAGATATCTGTAGCTTGGTCCATTTTCGTCTGACTCAGTGCGTGGTGCAAGTATTGGCCTCGTTAGTTCAACGGGCGGCGCAAGTTGCGTAAAATCCAGTGATTAGTCGAGTTCCATTGTTTAATGGTAATAAGGAAAACTGTTAAATGTATTATTATCACATTTTATTTCTTACTTAATATTTGCTTATGATTATGTATTTGAGTAAAAAAGAACAATACAATTAGACAAATACCCGTGTTACGCTTAATTGAATGGAACAGAAGAATACAATTAGCAATATCAGTATTGTGTTCAGTGAAAATGCAGTCATTTAAGAGCTATACACGCTCGAATTGGACGCTTGAATTAATTAATTACCACTTAGTCTCGGACGCTAATGATTATGAGAACTGACATTTCTACGCAATGATAGCGAATTGTGCAATTAAAAGTTCCAAATTCAAATCGGGCGTTGGAACAAAGCGCGTACGTGTATTCATTTAACGATCGATTTGTCTTATCGGTAGTGGAGCGTGTAATAAATCAGATAGGACGACTGGTGAGCGGATGTCGACACAAAGTGCGATCGGACCGCGCAATAGGTGAGTGGCCGAACTACTTAGGGTATCAGGATATAGGCACATAAAGCAGTCTAGATCTGTGCCGTTGAAGGTACTTTAGTGCTCTTATTTTATTTGTTTTTCGTCATGCAATCGCTTAATCTGTTTCGTTACAGTTTGTAGTTCATTTCTAGTATTTTTAATATCACCCTGTAATTGTTAAGGAGAACGCGAGGAGTCCTGCACAATTTACGCTGCGCTGTACTGCAATCTCGAGCCTCGTCTGTCGTTTAGCAGGATACAGATGAGGTTAATTTAGGATCCTAAAGTTGAGCTTGAAACCCATGACATCATAATTTTATTTAAACTGACTGCCCCGTTGGTCGTGTTGGTTGCAAGTGCGACTGACGATCGGGATGTCCCGGGTTCGATTCCCGGGTCGAACACTACAAAAATTTTCTAATTTAAATTTTCTAGTAGTGGTTCGGAGTCTGG